>JACCIC010000017.1:3657500-3817500 GCA_018907035.1 Sycobia sp. Sy_11 | reverse complement strand
GTCTATAAAAATTGTCACACCATAGAGGAATTTAAGGCAGCCCTGCGCCGCCAATTCTGACCAATTGATTATACTTTATGGCTAGAGAAAGATTTACTGCTAAGATGTAATGCTAGGTTCAAAAGTATTGACTCTGATATGCGAATTCTAATAGACAAAATGGCACCGGCGCTCACCTGTAAACAACAACTTGATAGAATCTATCGAAACCTACATCCAACTTACATGGACAGAATTGACAGAAACAGCTTTAAATCTATAAACGAGATACAACTAATACAGCAAAAAATCGAGCACTTGCAGAGGACTGCATGGTGAGTAGAACAGCTCACTTTCTCTTGGAAAGAACGAGCAAGCGCTCCTGGTTAGCAGCTATCGAAAATGACAAGCCACCAACGACCAAAAAGACTGTAACGATAACAGAACAATCGGCTTAGATTTTAAGTAGATGTGATAATGATGAGCGACGTCAGCACAACAGACGACAGAAACATCGAAGAAACTACAGTCCGGCTTCGAGAATTACCAGCGACATGCCACCGCGACGGCCGATACCGGTCGCCATCCCCTAGATACTGAAGTCCTTCACCATCCTCTCGATACCAGTCTGTTCACCTTCTCGCAATAGATGCTGATCACCACAAAGGTTTAGAGATCCACCATCCAGCTACAACTCGTGTACCCAAACCTACCAGCGAACTGACTACAACCATGACCTACAACTGCGGTCACGAACACCCGATGGCGAGTATAGATTGCCAAGCCACGACAGCGATTGAATTGATTACCCACGTCGTAGCGAACGTCCACATAGACCATCGAGTCGTAAAGACCCGAAATAATTACCGTAATGAGCCGCAAACACCTGTCAGAAGTGAGAGAGATGAAAGAAAATACGGAGATCAATACTTGTCGCCTCAAGACGAAAAACGTAGGGAGGGCAGATCACAAAGAGACGATATAAGGCCGTGCTGGACTTGTAAACACCTAGGGCCCTGGGCAGACCAGTTCCCAGTCAGAAGGCAGATTCATTGCTATAACTGCGGTGAAAGAGAAGTTATTACGCAAAACTTATGCACATTATACTGGACAATGTATGAGATACTAGATACCTGTCCATGATTGATTTGAGTCAGGCTTACCATCAGATACTACTGTATGAGAGCAGCAAAGAGGTTACTCCCTTGACGGTCCCACAAAAGGGCCTCTTTCAGTACTCGCGGCTGTCATGTGGATTAACGAACGCCCCGGCCACATTCCAGAGAGGTATGGACTTTATCTTTCGGCCAAAGTGGCGACCGAAAGTGGCGCTCAGCCGCCTCAACGAGGTTGGGTTCCAGATAAATAAGGAAAAATCCGAGTTCTGCTGCTCGGATGTAAAATATCTAGGGTACATTGTAGATGAGAACGGTCTATGCATCAACCAAGAGAAGATTCGCCCAGTGAGCGAATACCCGAGGCCTACTAAACTGCGTCAACTAGGGGTATTTTAGGCATGGTCGGATGGTAAGCGCAACTCATTCAAAATCTTGCCAAAATTAAGCTGCCGCTCATTAAGTTACTCGAAAAAAACATCAGATGGCACTCGGGATAAGTGCAGCAGGAGTAGATTAATGAAGTAAATAAATATAGAAGGGCCGTGGACCAGGCTTGCAGCAAACATAACTGGGCCCGTCATGGTTAGCAAAGAACAGTGCAAGTGTCTACTTGTCTTGCAGGACTTGCTTACCAAATATGTCGAAATACGCCCGCTAAAAAAGGCAAATGGCCAGACAATTGTCTAAGCATTGAATGAAGAAAATACGGATAACGGCACGGAACCTACGAATAATTGGCTCAATGGCAGGTTAGAAGAACTGGAAGTCGTTGATTGTGTAGTTAATTGCGCCCTACCATGTTCAGGCAAACCCAATGGAACGGCTAAAGCGGGTTATAAAAATGATGATAGGCAACTTTCTGAAAGATGACCATAAAGATTGGGATCTACATCTCCTAGAACTATCATTTGCGGTGAACACTTCCATATAAACGAGCACGCAGACATGGCCGGCCATTTAAATTTCGGGCGTACCCCGCGTGAAATGCCGACTTACCGACAGACACAAGCAGGCTGAGCAGCACTCCAAATGTAACATTTAACATCGACGCATGGGCTTAATCGAATGAAAAGAGTGCTGGTAATACGCGCTATGGTAAAACAGCGCCTGAGCACCGCTAGCCAAAAACAGGCACAATACTACAATAAGGGGCGATGCCCGCAGAACTTAAAGTGAATGACATAGTGTGCAGATATATCCACGTCTTTTCCTCAAGCTCAAACAAATTTGCCGCCTAGCTAGCAACTAAATTCGTGGCACCATGTCAGATCATAAAAAAGATCTTCCCTGCAATTTACGAAACTAAAGACCTGATGGGAAAACGACTAGAGTCCATATGTCGATCTTGAAAAGATATTATCGACCTAACGCCCTAAAATATTTTTTAGGTCATAACAAAAACAACGACAACGATGAAAGGCATAGAATGAGGTCGAGGATTACGGCGGACAATGACGACCATCTACGCCGACCGGGACGAATAGATATCCCGGAAAGTCACGCCTCCAAGCACGGAGAAACATAGGATCTAACCCCAACTCACGTACCAGCAGCACATATGCAAGTACGTCAAGGCCCCCAATGCAATCGTGTTCAGACCTCGATTTGAAGGAAGTGGCGCGAGCTCTAAGAGACCTATAGCAGGAGCAGACCAACCTCATCTAATTCTACCCGAACTCGACAGAAGAGGTTAACAAAGAGCTTGGGAGTGCGACAAGACCAAGACCTGTCGACCAAGGCTCTTTTAATCTATTCCTACTGGACATAGACGTGTTTATATAAAGAGACACCCATGTTATCCTCAGTCCCCTGCCCCCTTAACGAAAAACATGCACATCAACAGTGAATTGATCCCCCTCACCTAATCCCTCTCGACGAAGAAGAAACGGAAGAAGTAGCCAACAACGCCGAACAGTATAAAGACGCCCGTCCGCAACAACGTAAAACTAAGGAAACTCAAATCGAGAATATGAGCGATCATCCGGACGACGTAAAAGTACCCACAAGTAAGAAACACAGTAGTGCGTCTGAAAAGAAGAAGGGGAGAAAATAAAAAATCAAGAGAATTGGACAAGCAAACAGATTGGATTTACAATCCATTCTCAAGGAGGTATAAGGACTATGGTGGACGGCGAATCAGATAACGATGATTCCTATAAGACGGGACCATTCGAAGCGTCTTGGAGGAAGATAATCGTATACCAAAGTCCGCAAGACACAATTCCCTAAGCGTCCACAAAGCAGATACGATCTATTTCCTCCCTACCGTATACATTAGGCCTAAATATCCATCGGAGGCTAACTCCCAAAAAGCACCTCGCAAAACAGCCAGTTGCTCCCATAGTATAGGTGGGTACACCTGAAGTTAGCGAGGACCGTCGCTATCTCGGCGATCGTTGCGCCTTCATGCGCTCAATCGCGACGCAAAAGACGAAGGAAAACTCTCTCAAAATCCGAAGGTGCTCTAAACGTAAAGGAGAAAGAATTATTGTACTATCGAAGTACAAAATCCCCGACGAAAATGAGGCCTGCAACGAGAAGTCGCTTGCATCGACGAACCGTCCAACGCGCAACAGGCAACGAACAATACCGCCAGCTTAGAAAGAGCAATCTCGGACCTGATATCCCTGAAAGTGTCGGCACCCACCTATTTTATCCCACCCCCCCCCGGCTATCACCACCAGTAAGGTCCTATCATGTCTAGATAGTGTACTGAAAAAAGAGACAGCAACACCCCTGAGGGGCTGTTGGAATTGTGATAAGGAAGGGCCTTGCTATGCCACCTGCCCACACCTTCGAAACAGGAAGTTCTGCTACAGGTGTGGCAGAGCGATCCACGATGTGCACATCGGCGCATACTACCCAGAGCGATCGAGCCCTGTCGTATCGTCTTCGGAGGGAAAGGCGACGAAGAAGCTTGGTCAGAGACAAAGGTAAACACGACACGTCAGGTGTCTATTCAAAGTGTAACGGAGAGGGACGAGAACGAAGGCCCCACAGTCACGCAGACACTGCAAGAAATTGGAGACGCACTATAAAACGCACAGGCAGTCCTGATCATCATACCATGGGTAACGATCTATCTGAATAAGGAAAGATGGATCTGCCGCGCAAATGGCCTCAGACCTATCGGTTATTGTGCCTAGAGGTTTACCAATGGTTACTATCCTTTTTCTCCAACGTCGCTCCCGTGATTACCCCAACCACGTCAATAAAATACCAGTAGAGAGCGATGTCACTTAAAATCAAGAATGGAATGAACGGGAAACATAAAATATCAGAACCAGCCTTCGCGACTAAGGGCACTGCAATGGCACAGCATCGGTGGGTGAGGATGAATAAAGTAAATGAACGAGCAATGGCTCAGGGATAGAATAGAATACTTTTCTGTCCCACTAATGTTGTATCTGACACAATCAACTGGAATAGCTGTAACGATACACGCTGATTCAACAACGCGCCTGATAAAAAAGAAAGAAAAAAATGAAAATGCGTGATGTGCTCATGCCATACGTATAGCAGAGCGCAAGAAGAAACCGTTATTTACAAAGAATATCAGATCTATTATTACGGAGTTGGGCCTTCCGGACCCCGGACTATGGTAATCCCTTCGCGTCCCTCCCTAAGACCAGCAGTCGCTATAATCGTCATGTCTCCTAGAGCAAAAATATCCTATCTATCTCTAGCCATTAAATACTGCCATCTCTTTCTAGATATGTTCGAACAATGACGTAGAATATGTTCAGGGGTTCCATATTCTATGTAACAGAAAAGACAACGAGAGGTTCCTTGTGAGACCCATCCTGCACCTGTCAGCATTAAGTTTGCCATGACCTGTGGAGATTTCGATAAGCACCTTAGCCCTTTTTCTACTGACACCAAGGTGTTGTCCGTAGCGTTTTTAATGGTAATGAAGGCTTTTGTCTGCCTGCATTTCTCATTTTCCTCCCATTGTTGGCTGTTTTCATCCGATACCCATCCCTCTATCTCCCCTTTGATGAGAGTGTTGTAGAGTCTTATAGCAGGCTCCGGGTCATAGGTAGCTCTAGCTCCCATTTGGGCCAGATCATCTGCCACTATGTTTCCCTTGATCCCTTGATGGCCCGGAACACACAGTAGTGTGACCTTTACCTTCTCGACCAACCTCTTCAGGACTAGAAAACAGGTTTGATTTTATAGTACAGCTATTTAGCGCTTGTAATGTGCTCTTACTGTCTGAGCGGCTGCAAATGCGGACGGTGGAGGTCGTCTCCGTGGCTATTTCCGCCCCTCTCATTATTGACATTAGCTCCCCAATTGAACAATTATTCCCCTGCCATTACTTCTGCAGTACACCCCTGTTCCTGCACCCCTTTCATGTTTAAAGAGTCTGTGAACCACAGTTCTCTAATGTTTGGGATTCTGTTAAGCCAGATTGCCATTCTTCTCTGCATGGGATACTGATTCTATATTTCTTGTCGAAGAGAAAACTGCTATTCGTGACATCCAGGTTCATTCGTAAAATCGTCTTTCCGTCCAGTCCCTTCGGGAGCCATAGTGGTCCCTCCCTGCTAACCTCTCCGACTAAGCTTTTGACTCTGTGGAGGGCTTTTGCAGCCGCACCCGCCAAGGTCAGTGTGAGTGGTTCACTTTTAAGGAGCATGCCTAGCGCCATAGTAGGTGTGGACCGTAGTAGATGCTTCCCAATACCATACTCCTCACTCTCGCAAGTATGCTAACATCAGAGGGCAACGTTGTTCTCTCCCATCAGACCAGAGCACCATATGTTAGTCTGGGTTTTAGAACAGCCTCATATATCCACTTCATCGTGTCTGGTCTGAGGCTCCACGTCCTGCCTATGTCTCGTCGAACCTGACATAGGCAAGCCTGTCAGTTGTGTATTCTTGGTGATTTTTCCACGATATTTGACTAATGATGATAACACCTAGGTATTTCACTTGATTCTTGAGGGTTAAGGGTTGCCCTCCTAGAGTCAAGTAACATTCTCTATTCCATTTGTATTTTCTGATGCAGACTATTACTTCAGAATTTCTAGGATTAACAGTCAGACCTGTCTATCTGCACCATCTGTCCACCACATTTAGGGTACCTTGTACGATCCTCATAAGGGGGTCTAGAAAGGGTCCTCCGACGATGACCATGATATCTTCGGCATAAGCAACTGCCGTACAATCCATGTTGATCACCACGAGGTACCATATGAGTATAGATAGGACGCCACCTTGTGAGCACCCAGACTCCACTACGCCTTGCAGGAACGTAGTCCTTGTACTGAGTTCCAAAATATGATTTTTTTCCACAATTGATGGGAGAATGTCATGTCTATGTATGGCCTTTTTAATAACTCCTCATGATGTGTGATTGAAAGCCCCTTCAATGTCCATGAAGGCACCTACGGCATAACCTTTGGCCTCCACTTGTAGAATCATAGAAACGGTTATATAGTGCGGTATATAGTCCTATATAGTGCCGTCTCTGTGGATCTTCCCGCACAATGTACGTGTTGCTCTCTATGGAGTGGATTCTTCATTAAGGCATTGTCCCACATGAATCATCCTTTCTACTATCTTAAAGATAAAGGGTGTCCAGCTAATGGATCGAAAATCCTTTTTGTCCATACCTGAGGATGTATAACCACATTTGCTTGCTTTGGGTATGAATACCACTCTTGTGCCTACCCATCTACATGGGACATGACACAGAATGATACTTGCCCTAACCATTTTTATCATCGGTCCAACGATGATATCTTCGGCTCTTTGAAAAAGGGCCGGATAAACTCCATCCGGTCCCGGTGCTTTAAACGGGTCAAATGATCTAATAGCCCATCTGACTCTGCGGGTGTAATAATCTGATTTGCATGCGCTTGGTTAGCACCGAGTGTAGCATACCCAAATCAGACTCTCTCTGCATCACAGAATTTAGGAAACTGTGCTTGGATGATATATATTAACGTTTCTCCATCCAATGACGCATATCTACCATCGGGACGTTTCAACCTGCTAAGGATGGCATCAGAATTCTTTAAAAAATATTGCTCAACCTGGCCGCTTCATTTCCCTCGCAGATGCTTTCACAGTAATTCTTTCAGCTTTTCTCTCTGGCCATCCTTACTGCATATCTATATTTGTCCCGAAACGATCTGTATGCGTTTCAAGTAGATTCTCCACTTGTTCATCTGGCTGTCTTACAAAGACACTTGGTTTTCTCTTTTAGATATCCTAGTTTCCTATTCCACTAGCAGAGCTCAACTTAGGCTTCGCCTATTTAGGGCGACAGTGTTCCTCAAAGGCGTGTCTGATAACGTCATGAAAGGAATTCGCGGTGCTTGTTTCTCCCTGATATCATCAGGTATGTTCTTCAGTTTGTTGTCGACGGACCTTTCATATCCATGCCAATCTTTAGGCTTAGGATGCCGTATCCAGATTGGTTCTTCTTCATTGGGCATCCCCAAAGAGAATGTGAGCAGGGAGTGGTCAGAAAGTGTTTCTACATCCTCCATCCTCCATGTGCTAATTAAGTTGGCTAGTCGCGTGGAGCGGAGAGTTATATCAATAACTTGCTCCCTTAGTCTGTTTCCAAAGGTGGGAGTGTCGCCCACTTTGAGTATTTTCAGCTCTGCTTCTACTAGATACTCTACTAGCTTAGCGCCCCTCTCATTCGCATCAGTGTTACCCCACACCCTGTGGTGATGTGAATTCGCATCACACCCGAGAACTAGTGAAAGCTTGCTAATCGTATAATGTTCCACCAACCTCCAGACTTCCCTAGTCGGATTTTCAATGTTATCATATGGAAGGTAGGCCGATGCAACGACTACTTGTCTGATCTCCTCTACCTCCCCAGAAACTACCGCTAGGTCTCCAATACTGAGGTCGAGCAGTAGAACAAAACTTACACCCTTTATCATGATACCCGCTCTAGGCCTTAGCGCCTCTGGATCTCCGATACACGTGACTCGAGACTCCAGTCCCCTTATTGCGCCCTTCGCTATCAATGGTTTTTGGATTAGTGATATGCATATGTGCACCCCTGTTAAACTCCTCTGCATAATGGCAAAGGCGTTTTTGCTGTGGTGTAAGTTAATTTGGATGAATGAGATTCCCGATGAAGCCATTTCTGTCTCCATCGTGAGCTCGTTCTGATCATTGCCTGCAGCTGCATCTTTCTCACGGCTGTTCACTTTGAATGTGAACCTGCTTATGAGATATCAGGGCCTGTGGTCAAGTGCCTCCAGCAATTCTGCGTGCGATTCCGAGATGGTCAGCACAAGGAGATATTTATCACCCGCGCCGGCCATCTTTTTCTCTCCGACCTGGGTTCTAACGACCCTCCATGGCCTTGTCTAGGTCTTAATATGGGGTTACTATGCCCCTCCAACCGTTCCACGAAGGTTGACGGACTCACCAGTGGGCCCGGTATCCACGTCACCGCCTTTATTCTGGCCTGAAGGAGCTCCGCAACCTCCCCCCCCCATTTGAAGCTTGGGTCCCCCCAGGATAAGTCCAGAGTGGTCAGTTTTTCGGCTAGCCACTCCTTCGCCTCTGGGTTGTTGGCCACCGCCGCAAGGGCTCCCCCTCTGTAAAAGCAGGCATCAAACCTAGGCCATGTCAGGTGGCGCACTGTACGTTGAAAACATTTCTGAAGTGATGTGTGTCTCCGGGTAATCCTTGTGTACCACGACACATTTCAGGGGGTTGGACCTTTGGGCGTCCAAGAGAATTCCAACACCCGCCAGCCTTCCTCCTTAGGAGGGCGGAGGACCAGACTTTAAGCCTGTACTTTTGCTGTCCCTCACCTTGCAAGAATGCAGTGCTGTCTCTATCAGTGGCTTTATCCATTTTTACTATTCTCGAAATAAACCTTATCCAAAAATACTTTGTAACAATTACAATTTTCTACAATAAATTATGAACTCTCTGAACTCATAGAATATGTAAACAAATAATTTTTTAAAACGTTATATTAAATTGTCAATTTACACAGCATTCTTTATTATTTTTGAGCCATATTTTTAAAACATTCTAAAAAAAGTATTTACGTGAAAGGATAAAATAAGAAATACAGGAGAAGAATTTTGATTGATTTTTATTATCATTGAATTTCTCGTAAGAGGTTCCTATAAAGGTGAGAGTAATATTTTCATATAATTATTTATCTAAGAAACGATTTGGATGTTTTCAGACTTTTTGGACTACCTATACACATATATACATAAAAGAAAATGAAAATTGGGTAGTACTGATGTTATTGGTACTCAAAACATTATGCAGCTGTAATTTAAGTGAACTTTTGAAGTTCGAATTTAAAGTTTTAATATCGAGACCGATTTCTTGCTTTCAACTATCTTGATTCAGCTGAGTATCGCTGCTTTACATATATTGACTGTGCAATGAAAGATAATTAAAATTCAGTGGACTTTTCGTGAAAACAATAATTTTTCTTTTTATTTAATTCATGTAATAATTTATCTATTTTAATCCATAGTAAAATCTTCTATCATACAACCGCAGTAGTGAAATGGCAAATAGTCAGCACGAAAAGGGCACTGCATTTTAAATATCATATACTATGCAATTTATAGATGAAAAACGACGAAACTGAGTTGAACTAATCTTACTTGCAACTGCAACCTGTAACCATCGACATATACACTGATGGATATTGATCATAAATTAAAATATTTGAATGGAGAGTCAAACTATTGCATTAAACGGTTGTTTTTATCGTCTAATTTTCAATTAGAAAATATCGGAGAAAAATATACATATAAAGGTTGCTATTTAAATTTTGAGCCTTGGCGAACCCAGCGTTTGCAGACATCATCTGATGTGTCTAATTAAAAGTTTGACCTTTTTAGCCCTAACCTTCTTCAGTACGATTTGTCATTTATGTATATTTATGTTATCTATATCGACTTCAAAATTTTATCTCATTGAAAAAATGGAACTCAATCATGAAAATTGTAAGAATGCATCGATCAACTTACTTCGACTTTTAGCGATGAAGCTCCATCCTTGGCTACTGTGAAACGCTAATATAATGAATGTAATCGTGGCCGCAATTTTCTCGAAGGTAAGTTTCGTGAATGCCGTCCAAAATCGGTTGTTGTGTTAGAAAACATTAATGTTGTGCGCGAACTGCTAAAGCAAGATTGTCATACGACATATCGTGACATTGAGGTCAATGACTTCTTATTCGCACACTTGAAAAATCAATTGCGTGGTCAACGTTTCTAGGCACTTGAAAAAGCCGTTAATGCATTCAAAAACTATGTTTTGGAGGTAGCTCAATCAGAGTGGAAAAAGTATTACGAAAATTGGTTTGAGCGCATGCTCAAGTGTATTGATCATTATGGAGAATACTTCGAAATACAATAAATCCATTTTCAATAATAAATTACTGTCTTTTCATTATTAAGCTCAAAATATAAATAGTTACCTATATATATTAAAGTTTTTTAATTATTCATGGGTCCGATAAGTAGTTTTCTTGCTGATATTTGAAACGCACTAGTTTAGAATAGAATCCATTTTAAACTAATAGTTCTCTATCCCTATCTACAAAGTCTAATAAAATAAAACATAAAATTTAAAAAAAAATCGAACGTCAAATGATACAATAAGTTAAAGTACGATTGAGTAAATGGTGCGAAATAAGTGCCATATAAAAATGAGGAATTAAACCCTTTTTGCATTTTCTTGAAACATGCGATAAATTTGTAAAAACATTAGTTGCGATAGATAACATAATTAATTTATCATTATTCACCCTAATTACATTATCTTTAGATTGATCGTCGCAAAAAATCCTTCAGCATACGATAAACAGAAAAGAGTTGTAAGAAATAGGTATAGCAATTCTAGTTGGAAGGATTTATTAGTTAGTAAATTAATAACAGGCTATCAATTATGAAATCAAAATTTTCTATAATTACTCCGTCGAAATAAAACAAGAATTAAATAAGTTAAAAGAGCACATTCAATTGAATGTTGAAGATACTAATTTAAAGCGTATAAAATATGATTTTTGTTAAAAAGATTATGTGAAATACGTTTATCAATAAAAGTACCATAACAGTACCATAAATGTATGGCATAAAAGTTCCATACCATTTACACTTAACATACTTCGATCTAAATGATATCGAAGCCTGTCAGCAAAATATTAAAAGCTTGACAATGACAAGCAACATGCTGAATTTCTCAATATTCAGAGAATCAAAAAGAGTAGGCCCAAGCCCAATAACTAATAAGTCTAGAAATACAAATTGATTTAATATACAAGGAAAATTTTCTAATCAAAAGCACTTTGTCTATCTCAGAAAAAATTTAAATAGAAGGCCGAACCAATGAACGAAATGTAGTAAATTGAAATAATACTGGAAATTGTGCCGAATTACCACACACTATAATAACAAATCTAGCCTTAAAAATTCTTATAGTATCTGGAGCTCATCTTTAATTAATAATCCAAAAGTAGCTTATAACATCGTTTTGAAATTAAATCCACACATAAAGTAATACATGATACACATGATATCGTAACTCTATGTATGGCTGCTTAATTCGGCAAAAGACTTATGAAAATTAGAAACAAATATAAATGATAGATGTATAGTACAGCAGAATTTGAGGTAAACTAGTTACATAACATATTTAAAAAACGTAAAAAGACGAATCCGCCCTACTAAAAAAATGCAAATAAGGATTCATCATGTAAATGATGAAGAAAAAGAAAAATTTATCAGGCTGTGTTAGAAGTAGAACGAGTGTTTCTATAGCGAAACTATCTATAGTCACAGCAGTGATTCGTACATTTTTAAGATTATCATAAAGTTTCAAGAAAGTATTTATACAAATTTTATTTCTTTTATATATGCTTTCCAAGATCATCTATATCATTTAAAACTGTTTTTGGATAAATTTGAAGAATCTGAATTGAAAATTCAACTACACAAAATAATACTGAAGAAAAAATGTCCAATTTTAAGCCATATTATAATACCGGAAGGAATTAAACAAAATCCTGAAAAGTATACATCGTTATAGAGTATACATATTTATAACTATACATATTTATACCCATATCTATACCCAACATATATATATATATATATATATATATATATATATATATATATATTGTGACGAGCGTCACAAGGCGCCCGCGCCGACTTGTCCAGGAAAAAGACGACGCGCGCGCCACCCCGTGGACAAGAAAACACCAAGGCGCTCGCGCGCGCCGTCGCGCCTTGTGCTCGGCATCCTTTCTCCCCCTTACCTCTCCGCGCCACGAGCCACGCATAATCGCCGGCTGGGGGAAAGGCGAGTAGCTTGGCCTACACCACGGCATGGACAAATGCCAAGGCTGCGCACAACCAAGTGAAAATAAAGATAAAGAATTGTGTTATTCGTGTGTATGAATATATTTATTACATAAAGTAATGATTGGGAAAGCAAGGAAATTATTCTTTACAATTTATAGAAAATACTTCTTCATGTTTTCTTTTTATTTGGTATTTATCAATGCCTCATGGACTTGCCTTCAATAAAAAAATGAGGATTAACACAACTTACAAATAATGCATTTATGACTGAATTTACTTAAATCTTTTTGATATTTTTCTCTCAACAAACGGTTCTTGACATGTACAGGAGTCTGTATTTATGAGCATCTAAAACTTATTTCATAAGTATAGTTTGACGGTATAAGCTAAATTAGGCATCGTCAGTGAGCGATAGAAACTGTTACCGAGGTCTTTGTCATATATTTAACAGACATGGTACTACATGTTTCTTTTAAATAAAAATTATTTACTTTGTATGTTTGACATTATTTTTTTTGATTATAATTTTAAGGAATTTTTTTATTACAAAACTTCTAATGAAGGTATACAATGCATATGATAACATTTATTTGATTTGCAAAAAAGAAAAAAAAAAGAAGTATGACACATCCATGTCTGTTGTGTAATAATTTAATCGGTGTAATTGTAAAATAAGAAAGGTTTATAGTGCTAATTTTAATTAACTTAATGGAATAACTTTTTATTTTTAGTATACCTGAAAAAAAAAAAAACAAAAAAAAATATATTTGGTTTATTTTATACGTATAACTGAAGACTACTTAAAATTTTGTGTATGAAAAACTTGGTAAGAAAATTGTTTTTTTTTTATTACCCTTAAGAGTTGTCGACTTAAATGACTGCTAATATCTATGCTATTTTCTACTGGCTATTTTCTTATGTCTAATACAATTTTAGTCTATGGAATGAGTTATTATATAATGTACTTCGAAATCGTGTTTCTGTAGTTTAAAAACTCCAATAAGGTTGCTGCGTCCTTGAAACTAATTAAATACTCATTTGAAATATTGATGCACATATGTAAACGAAAGAAAATTTTTGATAAAGTAAAAGGATATAAAGACTAATTTTTATATGTTTTTTGTACAAAGCATAAAGGTTTTTACGTTTATTAATGCAGTGAAATTTTCACTTTGCTGTAATCTAGACTTACACTTAAATCATTATGTAAGCATTGTACAGGCGGCGAATTACGCATTTCTTTTTTGTTTTTCTCGCGATTTGATTACTTGGCACAAGAGAGTATTTAACTATCATACCTTCACAAGCACTTACAACTATAAATGTTATTCAATTATTTGTTCGTTTAGAAAAAGCCATCATCTTATCTAACAAATGTTGTCACTTGTAAGCGCGTGTTCGGCGCGTCACGACCGCGGTCGGCCGTCGCCGGCAGCCGCCGAACTCCCCCCCCCCTTCCCTGCGAGTAAGGAGACACGAAGACGCCGCGCGCCGCCGGGGAGTCGGAGAAGAAGAAGAGACGGAGTGAGTAGTGCGCTGTTGGCCGCCGGAGCGAAAGTAAAGGAAGAAAGTGAGAAGTAAGAAAGAAGTGAGAGGTAGAGGAGAGAAGAGTAAGGAAGAGACAGAGAAGTGAGAAGAGAGATAGGAAAGTGAAAGGTGAGAAGAAAGTGAGAAGTAAAGGAAGAGAGTGAGAAGTAAAGGAAGAAAGTGAGAAGTAAGAAAGAAGTGAGAAGTGAGGAGAGACGAGTAAGGAAGAGGGAGAGAAAGGCTGAGAAGAGAGAAGGAGAGAGAGGGTGGAGTAAGAAGAAGAAGCCGGGCAGACGCGACCGAAGGAGCCCAGAAGACCACCGGGGCAACCACCACCGCCGAGAAGGTGAGCTGAAGAGAGAGAGAGAGAGTGACAGCCGGAGGGACGTCAGCACCCTGGCGAGCGGCGAACACCCGCCGCGTGTCTTTCTTAGTGTGTCTCCCTTGTATCCCCGGTCCCCTCCTTCCATCCCCGAGCACTCTCCTCCCAAGTCGGCAAGTGCGTCGGGACGCGGGTCGCGGTCGTGGTGGGCCGAGCATGCGGACCGGGCGAAATCCGCCATGTTAATGTAAAAACAAAAAAAAAAATTTTTGTGAATTAATAAACGGGGTGAGTTAAGCATTAGTGGACGCCGCAAAATTTTTTTTTTTCCCAGTGTGTTTGTCCTTTCAGGAAACCAAAAAAAAAAAAAAAGAATACCCTTTTCCTCGCTTTCCAGACCGGCGGAACCCCCTCCGAGAATTAAAGGTAAGAGAGTGAAGTAATAAATACAAAAAAATTTTTTTGTGTGTGCGCGTCCTCACCGGGATTGAAATACGATTCAACTTTCGGAGAGCGGATTGCGGCACATATATACCTATAAAGTATACATCGATGTAAATGAAAAGAGTACAGAGAGAGAGGAACAGTACAGTCAATGAGGAAGAGGAAGAGTAAAGAAAGAGAGAATGAGAGAGGGGGGAGGGGAAGACTAATATCGCGAGTTTAAAGAATAGAAGTAAAAGAGGAGATATTTTAGTGCGAATTTTATTTTATTAACTTGTTTAGAATATTTATTGAGAAATTAAATTTGGTTATAAACTCTAATATTTAATAAGTGTTTATGTTTTAATAAATTTTTTTGTTGAGATATTAATAATTTTAAAATCTAAATTTAGATTTCTAATGAATAAAATTCTAAGCTAAAATTAGTTATGTAGGTGAGTTTGTTAACAGGGTAAAAATGAACATCGAAATCAATATACAGCGTATTCAAAAGCTTTATTGATTGACAAACTTATTCGCGCATGAATTTTCCTACCATATGCATTCTTTGAGTGACGACAAATAACTGACTGGTACGTAAGAACTTTTGAGGGAAGGGCAGGGATAAAAATTACCGTATAAGATCAAGATGGTCGAAAACGAAACTCTGGTTGCGCGGAGCTTTGGATGGTTAGGTATTAATGAAGGAATTAGGATTTAAGGTAATCTGATTTAAATTGTAGATGCAATAAAACAGAAACTTTGAAGAAGGTTCAAAAATTCAAAAATTTTTTGTTTATGTAGTTGGCGTTCAAAATATTGCTAAAGTTATAATCATAAAGGAACGTCGTGTCTAGACTACAAACATTATAAACATATATTTAAAAGAGCTAGAGAAATTAAAGAGGAAGTCCATAGTCTGTCGCAACCGTAAATCATACGTTTTAAAGAATAATAAATTAAACGACTGAATTGTCAGAACGCTGAATTGCTTGTAGAATAGCTTAACTCATCCCCAAAGTGTCAGTGGAATAGGATAGAGATGTAGATGAAATCAATATAAGTGAAGAGTCGGATTTTGAGAAAGAATAAGTAGATGTTTCTACGGAAAATAGTAACAGACCAGTACAAGAGAATAAGCAGCAAAGGGTAACATTTGAAGAGGTTCAAATCAGAAATCAGAGAACAGTTAAAGCACAAGTACACCATGCACTCTTAGACTTCAATTTCAGAATCAATTTTCAACTTCAGAATCGAATTCAACTTCAGAATCAATTTCTACCCCAATCTCTAGTGGTAGACAAAAAAAGTGCTGATAAATTTACACCTGGTAGATATGGTCCGAAAAACATGCCACTTTCGAAGACTGAACGAAAAAGGGAATTCTTTGTATATCAAGAATTACTAATGTACCAAGATAAAACCGGTGTCAATCGAGAAATACAGAGGCTACATCATGCTTCTAACTATACGTATGTATTTAAAATTCCGAACTTCATAGAGCAGTCTTAGGCATCGAATACCAGTCCGGAAGCAATTAATACCTTGAATTTATAAAACCTTAAAGATATTTTGTGCTCTGCAAAGCATAAGATACTAATGGATTATGATTGAATTGAACCTTCCGAAGTGGATCTGGAGAACGAAATAAAGTATCAGAATAATAGATTTGTAACATCGGATAAGAGCACTAGAAAGGAAACTCATAAGAAAACTGAAGAACCAAGGATATCAAACGATTTAGAGTCGGCTTAGTCTGCAGATTCAAGTATTAATAGAACAGCACAGCGTACTGTTCCTAACAGCTGTAGACATAATTGTTTTAATAATCCACAGAACTTAACAATTAGCAGTGATACAATGGATCCGTTGTCAAACTCAGAAGAATCGTGGAAAGTGAGAGAAAAATTCTTTGAGATGGAATTGGAAAAATGTAGAGAAGTATTATATAAACAAAGTGAAAATAGAGATAATAGGAGTGAAAATAGATATTCTGAAGTCAACATCCAATCTCTAGTATGAAGCAAAATTAATATTAAGAGAAAACAAAATTTTAATGAATTAGACAATATGAGAAATAATAGAGAGTCTGAACGTGTACAGAGTGATGAGCCTAACCATTGTAAAAGGGCAAGTAATATAGATCGAGAAAGAGGAAATACGTTTAATGATTCAGATAGAGATAAACATAGTAGCATGAATGACTGTCATAATCACGCAAATCAAAGTCTAAGGGATATGCCTAGATCTCGATACTTCAAGCTTTTATTTGAAAGAGGAAAGCAGGCAGAAAGCTTTCTTGAACACCTTGACGATGCTTACGAAACATGCGAGGCTCCAGATGAATTTTGGTTCAAATCGTTGAAGTTCAAGTTCATCATTGAGGGCTGAAAGGTAAAACTTACAATTGGTTTAAAAATAACAAAACAGAATTTAAATCAAGGGGCAAGATTCCAAAAAGCTTCCAAAACTTCCAAAAAGAACGATTTATTGGCCAGATTGATGATGACAACATTGTGGAGAAACTACGATGTAAAGTTCAGAAGATACTCAATCAGTAGGTTAAAACGACAACCTGATTTTCGGTGACAGTTTGCCGTCATCTATAAGAATTTGTTACCTCATTACAGATGACAGATTAATGGCCGTAAGATACATTTGGTTGGCCAATTGGAGGAATATGATATAGAGTATGTAAAGAAGATCACAATCAATGAACTCCAATCACATCTAAATAATAGACAACGTGGGAGCGTATTAGAGGTCAGGGAATATAAGAATGAAAGAGACAGAAAGTATGCTTTGGATGCCAATAAGAAAGACAAATGAGGGATGGATTTTATAAGAACGATTAACGATAATCGCTCCAATCGTGGGTCTTTTTAGCGTACTAAGAGTAATCCTTATGAACAGTGGCAGTGGCAACCAAAAAATCCACGCATCTTTATACAAGGAGGCTGAACAGATTCTCGTGGCCCACTCCAGCAATATCCTCAAATAGAACAGCGGCCACAGTATACATTTACAGCAGCCTTTAGCAGCGTTCGTTGCATCGCAAGCTCAAGATTTGTCTCAAACAATGCAAATACTTTGTTATAGATATAAAAATCCGGAACATATAGTGCTAACTTGCCCTCAAACATTATGCTTTGCGTGTCATAATTTTGGACATTAGGCCATAGCATGTCCGCAGATTAAAAGCAAACAATTTTCTTGCTATAGTAGTCGATATCAAGTTATAGTATAACCCTTTTCTACAGCCTTCGGAAAACAAAATACTGGGGGCAAACAGCCCGCTCGTTTCCCCAAGTCTGAACGTTTTCTGAACAAGGGCGGAAGGTATAGATAGTAATAGTGATGAAGAAAACTTAACTGTAGAGGAACACTAAGAAGAGATACAGGAGAGTTACGTTTACTTTAGAAATAGAAGACGTATATTTACGACGTGAAATTGAAAAACAAAAATCAGTCCCGACTTTTCACCATAGTTCATGGCTGAACTACAATCCCTTTAAATCTATGGGGAAAGAAAGCTCGAGTAGTTTCCATCGTACTGTCAACTTTATATGTTTCCATATACTGTCAACAAAGAGATTAAAAGGAAGCAAGAGAGAAAATTTTAACTCTAATGACGGCTTAAATAAATTTTATAAAGGCTGTGAGAGAAGTGAGAAGAATAATTTATTGCGAGACAGAAATAAAGTAAGTATGAAAAGAATAAAAGAGTATAAAAGAATGAGTCGAAGAGTAGAAAGAAAGAAAGAGATAAAGAGGAAGAAAATATGAGAAAAGAGAATATTAGAGATAGTGGAAAAGATATATTAATGAATCAGGTCACATTAATAAGTGGAGATAATCGAAACTTGATGGTTATAAAATAAGTCGATTGCATATATCTTAGTCTATTTGATCCCGGTGCAACAGTTTCCCTTATGAATATAACAGTGGCAAAATTTGAAGACAGGCTTGAAACAAGTGATACATTGTAGGAACTTTTAGCCAAGCAGAAAAATGCTTAGCCAAATTGAAGATTAAGAGTGATATAGCTGGTGGAGTAAATAAACATACGTTTAAGATTGTCATCAAAATTAGGCACCGATTTATTTTAGGAATAAATTTTATGAGAAAGTGGGATATAGAAATAAAAGATAGAATGAGTAAGTGGAGAGTAAGTGAAATGATAATAAGAAAAGACCAATGGCATGATTTCAATTAAATTAAAATATTTATATTGGTTTTACAGTATAATTAAATAAATTAAAATTAATACATAATAATATCAATATATATTTATATCAATACTAATACATATCCATATATAATTAATTGAAAATTATAACGACAGTCAGACTGTCTTTGTTGAAAATCACCCCCGTAGACTAATCTGAAATAAAAATATATTAAATGAAGAAAATTCTTTATTAGTAAAGTGCAATCTAACTGTCCCCACCACCTTTACCCGAATGAAGATCAGCTGAGGTTATCCAACGTTTCGAGCTCGCTACAGCTACTCATTAGGGACTAAACTAAACTTTAGATTAATATTCTAATCTATATATATATATATATATATATATATATATATATATCCCTATCCCCTCTAGACTAAAAATCTAGTAATTTGAATATATAATTCCCCTTCTACACAGAATGTTCAAAACCAATCAATTTAATAAAGAATGATTAATGTTATCTAATTCATTTGACTCTTGAATATTAAATTCACATTATTTCAAGTCTTTGAAATGTGAATACTTTCAAGACTCTTCCTTTTATTTATTATTAATACCGTGTTCCAAAATATCCATATGCACAAAATCAAAAGAATTTATAAACTTCAAAAAATTTTCTTTTGAACCAGAAATTATATGTGAACAATATAAAGTATATATATGTTCATAAATTCTCTTTATTAAATATCTACTTGTTTTTTTCCAATGTAACACCTATCACAATCCATACTATTCATCTAGTAAACAACTCCAGATTTCAAACATAAATCATCCTTATCCTTGCAATTATTAAACAACTTACTTAAATTATTACTATTTTTAAAGAAAATTTGAAGGTTATATTGCCGAAAATTTCTTTTAATTCTTTCCGACAATCTTTTAACATATGGTAAAACAATAATTTTAACTCTATTAACATCAACTCTTACATTATGTCTATTTTCGGTATTATAAATGTGAAACAATCCCTCTGCACTTAAGTTATTAATAAATTTAAGTGGATATCCATTATTAATGAAAGTTTCCCTTACTATCAACAAATAGTTCAGTCTAAAATCCTTATGTGACATTGCTCTGTCAATGACATATTTCAGTGTCCCAATTTTCTTTCCTAATTGGTAGTGTGAATTAAAATCTAAAAATGTACCTGACCAAATAGGTTTTCTATATCAATTAAGCTTTACTTTATTATTATTATATCTAATGACATTGATGTCCAAAAAACTCAACTGTTTATTGACTTCAATTTCCTTTGTAAATTTAATTTTGTCATATACACCGGAATATACGAGCACGATTCCATTGAGAAAAAACGAAAACTTCTGGGTGATTCCCACGATAAGGAGGGTCAACTATCTTAATAAAACATAAGATAGTCCTTTTACCTGGTAATAGTCCGATTCGACAACGACCGAGACGACTATCGCCGAGAGTTGAAGATTTTGCTAAAGCAGAAGTTAACAGAATGTGAGCAGATGACATGATTCAGCCATCTTCTAGTGAATGATGTAACCGTCCGATCATAGCAAAAAAGGGTGATGACGATTATCATTATTGTGAAATAAATGCACACAGGTGGATGCCTATCCCATGAGAAATATATATTCATTTTTTTGAACTCCATTTAGCTAGAGTAATCACAAAAAACGATTTAAAAATGTCATTTATACAGGTAATGATTAAGAAAGAAAACCATAAATATACAACATTCGCTTCTACCAGTTTTGGTCTCTACGAATTAAGAGGATGCCCTTTCGATTAGTTAATTCTCCAAAAACTTTTAGTCGATTACCGGATATGCTATTCGAATCAGAAATTGAAACCTACGTTGTTGGCTGACTTGATGATATAATTATGGTGACCAAAACCTTCGACGTTCATCTAAAGTCGCTAAAGAAAGTTTTAATTAAAATAAGAGATGCCCGATTAAAAATAAACATACAAAAGTGTGATTTCGGATGTAAGAGCCTGACATATCTAGGATATATACTTGATAGCTATGGCTTGACGCCAGATGAAAAGAAGGTTAAGCCAGTGTTGACGATGCCTAGTATCACAAATATTCAAGAATTACGAAAAATTTTAGGATGTTTTAGTTTGTATTCTAGATTCTTGGAAAACGAAGCCGAAATTAAAATTTCATTAGTGAAATTATTATGCAAAGATACTCTCTGGTAGTGAGATGAAGAACAAGAAGAAGCTTATAGGGATTAGTCAACTCACAGAAGCTACTATTTTGGCTAGGCCTAATTTTTCTAAAATGTTCAAAGTTCAAACTAATGCGTGTGAGTCAGCAACTAGAGCAGTTCTTACTCAATAACAGAAAGATAGGGGACGTCTAATCGGTTATCTGAGTAAAGTTCTTTCCCCGGCAGGGCGAAATTATACAGTTATTGATAAAGAACTGTTATCAATAATATTTGCAATTCTAACGCTCCGCCGATACATAGAAGGACTTCTTCATCACTGAAATGGATCATGCCGCGTTAAAATTTCTCCAAAATGTTCAGAAACCCTCTGGCCGTTTCGCACGTTGGATACTAGAGTTACGACAGTAGAATTATATGATACGCTATAAAAAAGGCACTTTTCATGCTGTGCCAGTTACACTCTCTCACAAAGCATTGTTTGAAGAAAGGAAAATTGCATTTTTTGATGAAACTAAAAACCAATGGTATATTCGCTGGAAGAAATATGAAAATAGATGATTTCGGGTGGTATGCTTTATAAATATACGAGAGATAATCTATTAGACCCATTATATAGCAGGGATGAAGTGTGGAGGTAAGTTAAGTATGGGATACTCACAATGAACCTTTTCTGACTATCTTGGTAGAGAGAAAACATATAATGAGCGTGTTGCACGGAAATTCTATTGGCCCGGAATGTACATCTACATAAAAATTTATTGTCAGCAATTTGATGCGTACTAGAAATATTAATTTTCACAAGGAGCACCGCAAGACTTGATAAAGGTTCGGCATCTTGAATAACCGTGGTTCGTAGTTGCCGGAGATCTGATGCATTTTCCAAGTTCTGATTCGCAGAACAAGTGTCTCGTACTTTTTCAGGTCTTACTTACGAAATAGATAGAAGCTAAACCCATTCGAGCTGCAGCCAGCAAATCCGTTACAGTAGTCCTAGAAAAGCTTATTCTATTTAGATGGTGTATTCCAATTTATTATGCACAAGCAAATCCGATTGAGAGGACGAATAGAACATTAAAACCTATAATTTCAATGTTTGTCAACAACAACCATAAACTGTGGAATAAATGCCTGCACCAGCTCAGATAAGGAGTCAAAAGGTCATCTTTGAAGAAACCCTGAACCAGTAAATACTTTACGTAGAGAATGTGAACCTCGTAACGCTATAGTAAAGATTACAGAGAAAAAGTGATTGGAGAGGGTTAAAGAGCTAGGTGAATTAAGAGACTTCGTTTATAAACACATCAATGACGCGCTGGATATTCAGAAATTACGGTATAATTAAGGAAGAAAAGATATACGGTATTATGTCGGCAACAAGATTCTAAAGAAAACGTAAAATTTGTGTAATTCAGAGAAAACTATAAATGCAAATCTTGAACCGAAATACGACGGACTATATATAATTACAGATATAATAGCTTCATATGGCTATAAACTTGACATGATCAATTTGAGAAAGAATAATGTTGTGTATTCTTCCGAGTTATAGAAAATTATTGGAAAAAGAGAAGTTACAAAAGCTTCAAATGACAATTCTCGGAATTAATGAGACATTTTTAATAAAAGAATAGAGATCGAGAGTTTAAGTAGAGGCAGCGTATAAGTTATAAGCAGAGAATTGAGTAGAGATTAGGTATCAGCTCTAATTCTTTCTTCTTTATTATAGCATGATGGTTAAACTACAACTGTCTTAGTCATAGAGATTGTGAAGGTATCTGATCCGCTACTGCACACTGATCATTACTCGCTGTGTGTCTCCTTACCTGGGGAAGAAGCGGGGTCTGCTCGTATCGGGGTTTCGGTATTGTCGGTATCTTTTATAGATATCGGCATCTCGGATTACGACCTGAGAGATTTCAGTCTCGATTCGGCTGAAGACCCTCTGCGTATCCTGCCAGGCGCTTCAACGGAGATCGAAAAACGCGATGCGATCGACTCCCTTATCGTTTAAGGCATGGAGTGATAAGAAAAATACCAACAGCAGGTGCCGCTACATATCTTGTTCCTGAGCAAGTTGGCCTGTTGAGTAATGAGGTAATAGTAAAGAGGTAAAGAGGAAGAGAAAAGTATTGAGTAGAGAGAGTAAGAGAGAAGGTAAAGAGAGAAAGTAAAGAGAGAAAGGAGGAAAGAATAGAAAGTAAGGAGAAAGAGAGAGGAGAAAAAGTGAAGAAAAAGAGAAAGGATAAGAAGGGGAAAAGATATTATGATAGGTAAGGGGGTAGAAGAGGTACTCTGGGAAGAGCACAGGGCAAAAGAAAATCCAAGAATAGCTCCTTAATCTTCGACCGACTTTAGAAGAAATTGTAAATAAGTCCGGGGAAAAGATGTAACCACTTTCCCTAAATGTTTCTTCTCCTTCTATGTCATTCCCAGAATATTCAATAACAACGGTATTCATCATCTCACCAAGACCAACGGGAATAGTAGATGATGAAATAGAATTTCCCCCCTTCCAATAACATAAAGAAGAGGAAAAAGGAACCGTACAACTCAAGGAGGCATTTTATCGTAGACGATGTCGTCTTGCTTCGGGAACCCAATTACAGTTCACTAAATAAATAGGACTGTACTGATCCCCCAATTCTAGAAAACCGAGAGCAAGGCTTGTATACTCAGTCATTAAAAAGGCCTTAAAAACTTCCAGATTTGTCAAATACATTGATCTCGTCTCTGGATGATTATATTTTAGTAACCAAGACTCGCCCCTGAAATTTCTAGGGCATCAGCAGAGAAAATACCAGTTCGAACGAAGAATGGTTGTAACAACATCATGCTAAGATAGAAGGCTAACATTGGATGAGCCTCTGTTGCTCAATGTGAGCTGGGTCTCCGACCTTTTTTAACAGAAAAAGGGTATTTATGATGAAAACTGGATACGCATTAAATTATCATTTCTAGTCATTTTCTACTTTTTTCCATCTTTCTGTCAATATCGTGATACGGTGGCGAAATAACGATGGCGGTTTCGAGGCGATCCAATCATCCACAAATTCTTGCACGTCTTAAGCATGTTGTAAGTGAGTATCAACGATGTAGTGCTGCATTGATCTGAATAGGTGATAATGAGTCGGCGCTATGCCTGGCGAGTATGCTGGGTGCGGCAACACTTCCCATTCAGGATACCAAAGGGCGTTTTTGACGGCTTTCTATATATATCGCCATCTAAACGCGAAATTAGGAAACTTAAGTTCGCTTCCTAATCTTTGGGAATCTAGGGAGGCGGCGTAGAATAATCTAAAATTAACTATACAAATGGCTAGATCATGTCTTAACCCGAGTGTCATTCGTCAATGACTGGCTAGAGAGTCATGATTCTAGTGAAGAGTTCAGGGTAGCCAAATTGCATCAAAAGAGAGATGTAAAGGCTTCCCTGAAACATTACCAAACGGCTCTATCAGGCAGTGATCGGGCTTCGATGGATACTAGAGATCATGCCGTAATCGAGAAAGAATGGAGAAAGAGACACAAAGAAGAGGAGAATAGAGTACAGAAGGATACAGCTGGATAGAGAAAGGAATCATTGTCAAGAAGAACAAAAAAGAGTGCAAGAAAAGAGAGGAGAAATAGAAAGAGCAAAGAAAGAAGAGAGAGAGAGAGAAAGAGGAAGCATTAGAAAAGAACGAAGTGAACAAGAAAAGAGAAGAGAAATAGAAAGAGCAAAGAAAGAAGAGAGAGAAAGAGAAAGAATTAGATAAAAAAGAAAAGAGCAAGAAAAGAGATGAGAAATATTAGGTGTACAATTTTGCTTCCGCCGTTTTGCAATAGATGGCTGTAGTGGTAAATAGTAGTCGAAATAAATAGATCGTAGATGTCATATAATAAGCTTATGTATTTGTAAAGATTACGTCATTGAAATATTATTTGTGTCTGCAACATAAAGTTATTCTTGATTAAGCATATCAGGTTACGAGCTTCATGTCATTCATGTCATTTGCGGGAGGTTTTAATTTTGTGCTTTAATATCAAGACATCTGCGGCCAAGACTCATTGAATACTCTTAAATACCTATGATAAGGCCGCTATTAGTGAAAGAACGTGCCGAGAGTAGTTTTAACGCTTCAAGTACAGTGATTTTCACGTCGAAGACCAACACGGCGATGGAAGAGATAAGGTTTTCAAAGATGCAGAATTGTTGGTGTAACTTGATCAAGACTCGTATCAACGCAACAAAAGTTGGCAGGATCATTAGAAATGACGCAACAATCCTGAAAGTAATGGGAATGATTAAAAAAGAAGGAAATTAGATACCGTATAAGTTGAAGCCGAGAGATGTTGAAAGGCATTTGTTTACTTGTAAATAGTTACTAACAAGACAAAGATGGAAGGGATTTTTGTAGCGCATTGTCACTGAGAACGAAAAATGAGTTCATTATAAGCGCAGATAATCATGGGGATATCTCAGCCATTCTTCTACGTTGACGGAGAAATCGAATATTGATGGTTTCAAACTCATGCTCAGTATTTTGTGAAACCAGCTCGGATTAGTGTATTATGAGTTGTTAAAACCGACTGAAACAATCACAGGCGATCGTTATCGAGCACAATTAATGCGTTTCAGCCGAGAATTAAAAGAGTAATAGCCGCAATACAACGATATACATGAAAAAGTGATTTTATCGCATGACAATGTTCGACAACATGTTGCGAAAGCGGTCAAGACATACTTGGAAACTGTGTAATGATTATACATGTATAACCAGTGTTTTACAATAAAGCCTCGGAATTCGGAAAAAACGACTGAAGCAAAGTTGTAAATCTAATAGAAAGAGCAGACCAAGTACAGAGAGAAAGAGAGAGAGAATATGTGAAGAAAGAAGAATAAGGGCAGAAAAGGAACAGAGATGATCAATCAAGGGGTTATCAATTTGTAGGATTACATCCTATCTCTAACGATCCTAGGGTTGATCCTACCTCGCGGCTCTGCTATGTCTGTTGGCAGAGCGATCACACATATACCACATCTCTGAATGCTTTAATTGTGATTCCTATGGGCGACGACGCGAGAACGATGCGAGGTCCATCCTCGAGTCACAGATGGACTCGCCGTTAGATGTCCTCATGGTCAAATGGCGTGACCAGTTCTATTCACTTATCCATCGAAAAAGAAGACATTTAGAGCAACAAATGAATATGATAAGATATAATTTAGTTATAGAGTTAGTTATTAGTTTCAGTTGTTAGGAGGCGAACCTACTTTTCGACCTTTACGCTTAGATGCCGATATAAGTAGTACGAAAATTCAGATGTCTCGCATCAAGTAGTTATTTGTTAGTTTTGGCTTTTACCAATAAAATTTAGTTAACAGGCGCTATTATTTGTATAAAAGTTATAATTTTTTGATCAGTGAAAAGTGAATCGTGATTAACCGTTTTATCGACATGTACTTTTGCACTATTTTAATTTGAAAAAAGTGAATCAGAAACTTGTCGATTACTTCAAAAATCTTATAGCGAACAAGTTCCATCACTTATAATATGTAAAAAATGGTTTCAACGATTTAGTGGAGATACAGATCTTAATGACAAAGAACGTGATGGAAAACCGAAAAAGTTTGAAGATAGTGAATTGCCAGCATTATTGGACGAAAACTGAGCTTGAACGCAGAAAAAACTCATTAATCAGTTAGAAGTAAGTGACAGAGCAGTTGATAAACGTTTACATGCAATGAGATGGATTGATAAAGAAGGAAAATAGATGCCACACGATTTGACCAAAACTGACATTATCAATCGATACAACATTGCACTGTCATTGTTTGCCAGGCAAAAAAGAAGATTTTTCTGCGACGTATTGTGACTGGTGATGAAAAATCGATCTACTATGAACATTTTTATGCACAAAGGTCATGGGTTGACCCAGGCCAACCGTCGACATCGACACCAAAACGGAATATCCACGGCCAAAAGGTATTGCTGTGCATTTCGTGGAAACAACAGGACAACCGCCCACTACATGATTTGCAACAGAAATTAATCAAACATAGATCAACAATCATGAGCAATATTCGTAAAGTCATTCTCCTGCATGAGAAAACTCGGCCACATATTGCGAAAGCCGTCAAAAACACCCTTTTGGAGCTCGAATGGGAAGTATTTCCATACCTAGCGTACTCGCCAGATGTAGCGCCTTATGATTACTTGCAGATTGATACAGCATGATCTCATGGATACGCACTTCCGACATGTTCAAGAAGTGAGAGAATTTGTGGATGATTAGATCGCCTTCAAACCGTCATCATTCTTTGATCATATTGCCAGAAAGATGGAAAAAATTAGTAGAAAATGACGGAAAATATTTTGATTAAGCTAAGGTGTATCGATTTTCCATCATAAATGTCCTTTTTCCGTTAAGAAAAATCGGAAACTAAGTTCGCCCCTTAATACTAATCAAGAATGAGAGGTTAGAATTATAGAAGTAAAGTAAAAGTCTTCATTGTGTTCATTAGAAACATGTAAGCAATGTCGCATTAAGAAGTTTAGTTATACCTTTCCTATGATGTTAAATAATACGTATTTGAGAGTTTGTGTGAACTAGAAATAATGTGAATAAGAATAATCTAAAAATTAGTAAATAGCATGTAAACTAAAACGTTGCAAATAATTGTAGCCTATTGCTGTAATGAGCTTTAGTGATAATAAGAAGAGAAAAGTTAGTTAAAATAAAGGGGGGATATTATTGTTGTATATTATTATACAACAAGGATAACCTTTATATTTAAAGGATTATGAAAATTATAAAAAAAAATTTTTAACTTTCTAAATTTAGAAATTAATTTGGGACTTTGCTATATGCAATATTAAGTTATGTTGTAATTTCTTTTAATAAGCAAATTGATTAAATTAAGCATATCTTCTACTGCATATACGAAATAAATATTCGAAATAATATAAGTTCTTTGGCAGTATATGTAATAAACGGTCCTTTGAACTTAAACTATTTTTCTTTGCATAATACGGCAAATGTATACTTGCCAGAGTTATGCGTTATCTTAAAATATTTTTGAAAATAGCGGTGGGCGATTCTATGGATATAGTAATAGTAAAAACGAGGAAACTAGATAAATGATTTTTTCATTTGTTTGAATCTGAAAAAAAGAAAAAAAAACGATAAACTGATTTTTGAAGGCGTTATATTGTTAAAAGAATAATCAAGCAAAAAGAATTGGAGCTTACCTAAAATATAGTTGATAATGTAAAGCAATGAAAATATTTACAATTTTCTTCATTTTGTATTATAATTTTAATGAAACTTTTTTTTACGATAGCATTGTTTGAAGACTTCAAAAAAAATTTTTTTCCAAAATGAGTAAGTGACAAAAAAATAACGTTAAATCCAACTCTTAGATAATTATTTGTTATTTTTCAATCGTTCAATAGTTATGAGGTGAGTTGTGAATATTTCATTCTTAAGAAGGAAAATAACTCAAGAAAATGTAGAAATTTATTTTAATTTTGGAAAGAGCGATCGTCTCCTCAAAGGATAATACTAAATACAATTAATATCAATCTAACTTAGGTCCAAAATGTTATATTTATTTGCTCTTTCAATGTAATAATGTTCGTCAAGCGCGAGCATTTCTCAATTTATTAACATAAAAAAAGGAATGTTAAATGTGCGATATTGCAAAAATTAGAATTAATTTATCAAATAACTTTTAAGATAAAAAAATGGTGGGTTAATATTCATCAAATAGCAATAAATTTAAAATCCTGAAATCCTTCGAAAGTAGAATTAGGACTAATGTTTAAACTTATCTATGAAATTTATATATTTCATACATCAATTCCTCATGCATTCTATTTATTAGGTCTGATATTGAAATTGATTCAACAATTTAATGCGTTGATGAGGGATATTCCCAGTACGTTGAAATGGGACGCCAAGCAGTGGTATCAATCTCTCTGAACAGAAACCAACAGCTGGACCACTTTTGAAAAAGTGTTTAGGTTTCAATTCATAATCCATCTGAGAGAAAATGACCTGCGGACAGAACTATACTCTAGGACTCAGGACTGCAGCGAGACCATTCCCACCTTTGTCGCAACATTCAGACACATCCTCTCATACTTTCGGAGACCATCGTCATTGAGCGAGAAAATGATGGTTACTGCCATGAATTTACGATCGAAGTATCAGGTGTACATGGTGAATGAGACGTTCAACAACTTTACCAAGCTGACCCACTAGGACCTCGAGATGGAGCGTATCATGGAGCTTCAAAACCGATGGAATGGGAAGAGAAAAGATCAGACTTCGAAGCACAGTACTCAACGTGGCTAAGACTAATTTGATGAAGGTCGCGTTTATCACGCCAAACGAGCGGGGAGAAGGGCCGAGTAGACCGACAGTGAGGAATACTTCTCGGGAGTTCGGAGAAAATCCAAGAAAGGAAATTCAAGGGTCAAGGAGTAGCAGCGTTACCGGAACCGGTACGCCGAGACTAAGGTCAATGACTAAACCAGAAAGATCGCATTAGTTATACGGCGGCTGCGAAATAACCTTCCACCAATGCACCACGATAACAGTGCGAGAATTGGGGAATGCGATTGCCGGGGACCAAGTGTCTCGTGACTCGTGTGGTCAGAATGGAAACAACAATCGCTGACAGAACCGTAACCGAGAGGAGGCTCGTAGGCAGACGACGAACTACCCGAATATCTCATGTCATCGGTGCCATCAACGTGGATACTATATCAACGATTGCCGTGACAACCAGAGGGATACGCTGTCGAGTTACTCCAGTCGAGATCACAGGAGTCCTGTATGGAGAGAAATGGACTGACGAAACCACAGATCATTGGGTAGGTTGATAGAGAGCGTGGAGTCCCCGAAGTGGTATGCAGATGAGGGACCAGACATCGTAAAGTTGTTCCATCCAAGAGGAGTGGCCAGATATCGCATAGAGGTATGAATACTCGAAGAAGCCTCTAGAAGCGTTCATCAAACATTGAATGACTATAATAGGAAGATAGAGTTTTGATCGCCCAAATGGCCGAGCGGCACGTCCTCCGACTGGCTGACACCGGAACCATCCCAGAGCAAAGTCCAGGAGAGAGTGGAGTCGTAGTGAGGATAAAACGAGAACCAGGATCTGTAAAGTCCCAGAATAAATCGGGACCGTTTGAGGAGACCGGGCCGAACCAAGAGGGGCCGGAAGAAGCAGGGAACACTACAGATTCGGTTATTTCTCACTGTCGGTATAAACAGAGAGAGCTATGGCACCTTATTCGAAGCCGTAGTCTCAATCATCGGACTTCGAGTAGCCAAGAGATTTAAGACCGATTACGGCCGACTTCGACGAGGCCTAAAAGCGCCGTCGTTAGGGGGACGCACATGTTAGGCGAGTTACAGTTGGTAATTGAGGTCGATGGAATAATCGGAGATTTGTTAGCCAAGACAGCAAGCTTTTTGGACCTAAAGTTATTGTCAGAATGGATTTTTGTTAGATTTGGGAGTTCGAAGCTCAGCTAGGACCGAGACAGTGGCGTATACGAAAATCTAAATGTAGAGAATTTAGCCGTGCCGGGTATGATGATAAAGAAGAGCTAGCTATATCGGCAGAATGCGTAGGCATGGTCGAAACTAGTTACGACCAGAAAGCCATAGTCGAGGACCTTATGACCAGACTATTGCCGGAAGCCGCTGGATAACTGGGAGCGTCCACGCTGAGCAATCATAGGATTGACGTGTACGCTGCTCCAGTCCAACACCGGAAAAATAGATGTCGTCGATGATACTACAAGTAGCATAAAATGAGGTTAAGAAAATGTTCGATAAAAGGGTTATCGAGCGCTCGGCTAGTGAATGCAGCAGCGTGCCGGTTTTTCTGAGGAAGTCTGATGCTTCGTGCAGTTATTGTGCGGATTACAGGGACCTAAAGGCGGCTACCTTCAAGGATACCTACCCACTATCAAGTATGCATTTCATCTTGGACAAGCTGTGGTATTGCAAATATCTGCCGAAAGTCGATATGAAAGAGGCATACTTCCAAATACTGATGGACGGCAAGGGTATGAAATCCACGGCCTTCGCAGTACCGGGATTAGCTCTCTGGTAATTCACCAAAATGCCGTTCGGTCTGACGAATGCCCCTATGACCTTTCAGCTGCTCATCGATGCGTTGTTCGGAGCGGAGTTGGAATCCAACATATTTGGATACTTCACCGATATGATCATAGCACCGCCGCAAAAAGCAGTTGTACGACTTTAGAGAAAGAATGCTTGACATTGCTGTGGTCAAAACAAAAGTTGAGATCATACTTAGAAGGGCAATCACGGACTATAATACGCTCTAATGACTCCGGAATTTGAAGAAATCGATCGCCCGCCAGTCCCACTGGGCCCTGGGCATCCATAGAGCGATACACCATACAGCGATGTACCGGATACGTTGTCCCGAATGTGCCAGAGTGAATTCGAGAAGATACCGGTATTCAAGTTCACCGAGGATAAATGATTCACCCAAATAATCCAGGAGGTCATAGAGTTCCTGTATAATATCCCGGATTGGGGTGTACGCGATGGTATCTTATGTAGGTGGAAAGTGAACCCCATTTTGCAAAACATGACAGAAGAGCATGTGAATTAGAAGCTCATAGTGCCAGTGGACCACAGAGATAGAGTGTTGCGTGAAGCGCATGAAGAACCATCCACTAACCACCTAGGTGTCAAAAAACAAACGAGAGAATCACTAGAGATTACGACTGGCCAGGGTTTTACCATGACAGCAACACAAATGTTTGCCAGTGCTCCGAATACCAGTTACATAAACCGGCATAAACAAAACCACAGGGATTGATATGATACCGCATAGTATAGAAATCATGGGTCGTGATGACCGCCGATGTTGTTGAACTTCCACTAAGAAAGGCACAGGAGAAATTCTTCCTAGTGTACCAAGACTTGTTCACGTTGGATCAAACTGGAAGCGTTGAAAAGAGCCGACGGGAAAGCGGTGGCCATGGCCTTTGAAGAGCTGGTTCTGTTCCCATGGAATACGCCTAACTATTTCCTGCGTGAAAATGGGTTCGAGTTCGAGAACCAAATGCTGAAGAAAATGATAGAAAAGTATGATGTGAAACACGTGACGCCGTCGGAATACCACCCAGGCCAATCCAGTAGAGCGGAGTAACCGGACCTTGAATAGTTATCCCATAGCTACTTCGGTAGGGGTCTTGCCGGCTATTGGTCAGGGCGTCAGTTCGGTTGCTGTTGAAGGCCGTCCCACGACACTAAGTGGCACATTGGGGATGACGGAATATGAGAAAGGATAGAGGACCAGGAGAATAGAGTACTATGTGCAGAAAAGGGAGGTGCGACGTCGACGGTCGGTAACATCGGTGACGGCTTGCGCGTAGGACCCTTATAAGCCGACAACACGCACCTCTAAGACGAGAGTAGAAAGCTGCCCAGAAGAGGATGTTGTAGAAGAGGGCCACGTACCAGTCGTCGAAGTCCCGTGTAGAGACGGAGGAGATTTGTGACAGGGCACAAGGAGCCCGCGCCGACGCTTCCAGACAAAGACGACGCACGCACCATCCTCCAATCAAGAAGACATTAAGGCGCTCCCACAAACCATTGCGCCTTATACTTAGCACCGTCTTTCGTCACCTTACCCCATCGCTCGCACCAATAGTCACGCGGCTTACCCGAGCTCCTTGCGATCAGCTGGGGAGTCACTACTAGCTGAACAGTTATTATAAGTATATACTGCTTGAAAAACTATTACGCACTATCAGGAATGTGGTACGAGGTCCTACAAGTAAGTAATGCAACCGATTTTATTTTACTCTCTCAATTGAGACGTTGACTACCATTGTAAGATCATTTCTTCGCCAGCTGTTTAATGTTTTGTAAAAATACGCGAGTAGTTCATGTCAAGAAAATGGAACGGAGAAATTTAGAGTAACGATACGCGATAAAATTTGGTACTAAACTCAGCGAAACCGCGACGAAAACTTATGAAAAAGTCTTTAAAGTGTATGGTAGTGATCCCTTGAGTCGAAGTCAAGCGTTTTAGTGACATGTCGATTTTAAAAAAGACCGTGAAAGTGTCAAAGACGAAGCGCGGATCGGAAGGCCAATTCAAGTGCGAACCGACACAAATGCGCAGCGCGTCCGCGCCCTTGTTTGTCTATCAGTTTTTGGCGTCGAAAGATATCGCAACGTTACAACACCCACCCTATTCACCGGACATGTCAGCCTATTCTTCCATTTGAGAAAATTAATCGAAGGTCGACATGTTGACTTCGAGGTCCCGCAAGAAGTGTTCCACAATTGTTACGAAAACTGGGAAACTTGCTGGAATAAGTGTATTAGCTGTGGGAGGGGACTACTTTGAAGGAGATCGCAGCGATGTACCTTAATTTTTAAACATACTCGATTTTTCAATTTTGTTACATTACTTAATTGCCTGTCCATGTATAAAGGATGAGAATACAAAGAGCATACAACTACTAAAAATGATGTGCAAAAAAGAGGTATATTTCTTGTAAGTTTCTTATTCAAATCCAAGATCAATGTGAGATAAGAAGAATCAGAGAAATCTAATAAGAGAAACTATAACAGGTTTGCAGTGATGATGTTGATATGGATACAGTGACAGATATACCTAATTACATTGATAAAACTTTGAAGACAAGAAATCTTCGCTGAAAATCAGTCAGATGGACGTACGTCCACTGAAGAAATTTATTATGTCTAGTTGACACTATCAGAGGATATATCACCAGCTATGTAAGAAGCAGATATCAATCATAGAAATGCAGGTTGTTTTTGCAGATTGTTATTCACTTATTCGTTGAAAAAAGATTTAGAGCAACAAAATAATATATAGGATAAGATAGAGTTTAATTATAGAGATAGATATTAGATTCAGTAGTTAGGAGGCGAACCTCATATCAGACCTTCACATTTAAATGGCAATATAAATAGTGCGAAAAGTCAGATATATCGGATTAGTTTCAGTTACTAATCAAGAATGATAGGTTAGATTTATAGAAGTAAAGTAAAAGTCCTCATTGTGTGTTTTCAAAATAAATTAAATTTTGTAATTAAATGCTAAAATCAAATAAAATAAAAAAAATTTTGAGGCACATTGTGCTTAGCAAACATTTATATGTAAAATAGGAAACAATATAGTATTCATTCACCTAATTATTAAGAATATTGTTGCACAAGCTATGCTATTTTATTATTTAGCGACGTTAAACTCTTCTTGTATAATTTATTCAAAAATATAGAAATAAATATAAATTTATAATGTAGTTGCAAAATAAATTTAAAATCACATGTGAATAACCTAATTCTGTATGTTAAACAAGGTTATTAATGCACATATAAAAAATTGAACACTTTTCCTTCCTACTATGCAAAATAAACTCAATCTTAATTTTTTGCCACTAATTGGAATATTTTATATTAACTAATATGTAACAAAAAAAAACGAATATAGTATTAATTTGCTTATATATTAAGAACATTGTTTCAAATGTGATACTATGTAATTATTTCCAGATGTGAAATTCTTGTTGTTTAATTTATTCAATTCAACAATATAAAACCAACATCAATGTATTTTGAAAATAAATTCGTAATTAAATTCTTAAAATTAAATGGTAAATTAAAATAAAAGACAATAAAATTTAAGGTACCAAATGCTTGGCAAAAATTGATATGCAATATAAGAAACAATATAGTATGAATTTCCTTATAAATAAGAAAATTGTTGTAAAGTTGATACTTTTTATTCTTCGTGATGTGAAATTCTTGTTAAGTTCCCTGAGAGAAATGCTAAACATTTTTAAGCTATAAACAAGGTCTTTCATTGTAAAGAAACCTAGTAACAAGATATTTAACTTCGGTTGTAATTAACACAACACGTAACGTTCATGCCGATCATTTCGGCAGATTTATAGATACATTTTCAAACCTATTTTTTAGGTATTTAAGAGTGCTCTGTGGAAATCAAAATCTCTAATCATAGAAATCAGTCTATGAAAAACTATTCCGCCCCGAATGGAGCACTATGAGTTCGGCATTGGTGCGATATGGGCAATACGTTTTGTAATGGGTTTGACGATGCGCAAATAAAGCAATTTTAAACTGACCACCATTTAATAAATTTTTTATAAATTACAATATAATGATTTAATAAAATTATAAACAATTAATGAATTATTAATAAATTAAAAACTTATTTTAATAATTTTTTAAAATGTGTTACTCGAACGTCCGAAAAGAAATAGTTACTTGGGATACATATATCAGGGTTAACAGAAAGACGCATATTTTATTTTGTAAAACATTCATTTTTTATAATTAAAATTTAAAAAGTTTTATTTTGAATAAGAATATAATAATTATAAATATAAAACGGAAGAGATATTCTGACAATGTAGAATTTATTCTTTTTATTAATTACATGGAAAAGAGGCCTACGATGGCTCGATCGCTAGAGCGAAGGATTAGTAACTCGGTGATCCGAGTTCAAATCCCGGTCTCGGCCGATTAACATAAGCAACGCTGTAATTCTCTATATGTGCTTTGTTTACAAACACATCGTAGACCTTCGTCGCTGATTAGCACCGGTCTTTGGAAGCATAAATAGAGCGTCGTTAAATAACATAAAAAAGTAAAAAAAAAAAAAAATTACATGGAAAAGTCTTTACAATAATAAAATAAATTGTATTAAATTAAGTTGTACTGGAAATAATCTTCATTTTAATAACAACGATAATAATATTCCAAATTAAATAAAAATGGAAATAGAAAAAATAAATGTTGTAACAGATTCTAAAAGTGTTTATATATGTCTTAAAGATCATGATATATGGGATATGAAAATTAATTTACAGAAATATGGAAAGGTGAAGTGACTACTATGAGAACTAAAAGAATTCTGTCAACATACGAGCCTACTTTAAGTTTTATTATAAAAGCATATTTAGTACACTTTATTTATAAATTTAAGGCATGATAATTATCTCTAAAAATCAAAATAATGATTAATATAATAATAGTTACAAATGGATAAAGTCTTATAGTACTGGGTACAAGTATGAGTAAGACCTTATTTATAACTCAAAATCTGTATTTATTCTTCAAAATCTAATTCATCGCTCTCAAAATAACTACCCCTCCCCCACCCTGATGCAATGCAACTATGCCAACGCTTCTTTCAATTTTCAAAACATTTTTTATACTCTTATTCCAGAATGGCGATCAGTTTCTTCTTCGATTCGGCATTTATTTATTCAATCAAATCAAAGCTGTATCCTCAAAGTGGTCTTTTGAGTTTACTGAAAAGTCAGAAATCACACTGTAATAAATCAGGCGAGTACGGTGGTTGCGTAACGATATTCGTTGAACTTTTGGCGAAATATTCACATAAAATCAATGCAGTGTGCGCTAACGTATAATCGTGACCTAAACACCAAGAGTTGTTTTTCCATAAATCATAAATCTGGCCTTTTGAGACGAATAGCTTCGTGCAAACGACGCAAAACACTCAAATAATATTCTTTATTCTTTGTTAACTGTTTGGTCGATTGGAAAGAATTCATAATGCACCACACCACGATAATCGAAGAAAACAGTGATCACAACCTTGATTTTTGAGCGACTTTGGCGTGATTTTTCCGGTGTCCGCTCTTCTTTGGCGCGATATTCGCTCGACTCATCGGTTGTTTCTGAATCGTAAGCCTTATTTCCAGTTATTATGCGTTCCATCTTGTCCTGATAGTCCGAAAGCATCCTTTCACAGACCTCCATGCGACGCTGTTTTTCAAAAAAATTGAGTGTTTTTTGCACAAATCAAGATTTTACTCTTTTCAGGCACAAAATGTTTTTCAAAATGGCGTTGACTGACCCATTTGAAATTCCAACAATATCAGCAAGCGCGCTAGTAATCAATCGACGATTTTGGATAACCAATTCTTTGATTTTGTCGACGTATAATCCATCAGTAGATGTTCTTGGTCGTCTTTGATATGGTTCATCTTGAATGTATTCTCCACCTTCTATCAACAAATTGTGTCAATCAAAAATACTTACTTTTGATAGTGACTTCTCATAATTACCTTCTGCAACATTCTGAACGTTTCGGAGGTCAATATTTCATTTCGTGCACAAAATTTAATGCTACTTTTTTGTTGAATAATTTCAGACATTTTAAAAAGTCAAGAGACAACTTTTCTTTGTTAACAAAACACAAGCGTAACTATGTAATTACGTGAAAATTGACACAGATAACTGTGACAGTACTACAAACTTAAAAATAAACAGATTTGTCCGAATCGATAAATCCGAGCAGTTTGAATTGAAAAGTCTTACTCATATTTGTAAATATTAGTATTTAAGAATTAATTATATTTACTATATATATATATATAATACGTACTAAATAATGATATACAAAAGCGCAAAATTAATAAATATATATAATTATATTTTTTGTATATAATTAAGTCATAAATTTGTCGAATTCTGTTAAATGTATAAAGTATAAAAAGTATAATATGGAAAACAAGTATGCGTATAACACAATCAAGATTTATATTCATTTAATTCTATGATATAGACTAGACTTGAGCTGATTTGAAGCCCGAAACGGTCATCATTCATATCGTTTTCCTCGATAATTATTAGTTGTAGTGTAAAAATGGATAGTATATAAAAAATTTATTTCAGCAAGGTTTACAACATTTTAATTGTGCTTTTGTCGACTGCTTATATACAAATTAATAAATATTTTCATTAGTCTTACAGTCCAATTAAATCAATCGAAAATAATACGTAATAACATCAATATATATAATATTTATATTAATATTGATGTATTAATATTAATATAAATATATATTGATATTATTACGTATTATTTTCGATTGATTTAATTGGACTATAAGATCAATGAAAATATTTATTAAGGTTTACAACATTTGTTTGAAAAAGTTTTGTCAAAACTCAAAATTATTCGATACATAATAGTTTGTATAATATTTTTATCGATTTAATTTTATAATTTAATCAAATTAATTTATCAATTATTTTTTAACATTTAATTTTCCGATTAATTTTTTATTTCGTCTCGTTAATTTTTTCCATTATATTTGTCTAGAAATACATACGTATGATTTTTTTTTTATGTTTTTTATCCAACCTTTTCTTTTCGATAATATGGTATGTTTCATGATAGTATGAGCAGGTATAGTCAGATGGTTCAAACCGACGAACTTCTTGTTTTCATCTATATATAGTCTAAACTTTATTCTGACATCATGAGAGCCGGGGCTAAGTAACTGAAAATTTTTTTACATAATGGGGTGCTTGGCATTGTCACGTCTAGCTAAATTGCAGCAGAGGAGGTTCATTACGCTTTCGAGCACATTAAAATGAATTATCTAAATTAATGTTCGGCCAAGGCTAAATTTGTAGTAAAAAATATTATATAGGTCGTATATTATATACCGTATATTATATTACATATATCATACAAAGATCTTGAACAGCAATGTATGATAGAGTAAGAAAACAAGAGAATTCATATAGTCAACGCTTATATTGGTATGGATATTGTCATTGCATTGACAGCTGATATGAATATAATAATAAGAATACTCACCTCACTGCTACAGGCTTGCTCGCTCATACCGTACCGAAATGTTCAAATTGTATACTTCATATATATACATATATATATGTGTGTGTGTATGTGTCTGTGTGTGTGTGTGTGTGTGTGTGTGTGTGTGTGTGTGTGTGTGTGTGTGTGTGTGTGTGTGTGTGTGTGTGTGTGTGTTTTTATTAGGCGTAGGCAGAGCAAGCTCTGCAGTAGTGGCCTCTCGAAACCAGCATCCCGCCGGAACTATCCGGGTATATTACTTCGGCGGGGCTGTTTATTAGCCTATACGACTCCTCTTCTTATGACACTATCCTACGTCCCCCATCCACACAGGTGATCAGGGGTTCGGTGTTCGTCCTCTGTATCTTAAAATAGGATCAGTTGGCCTGGTTCATCCTGGGCCATTCGCCTAGTTCTATCGGCATATCTAAGTTTAGTCATCACCTCTTTTGCGAAACTGGCTACTGCCTTCCAGTTTTCAGAAGATTCCAGCATTATTGATAGGATGCTCTCTGGTCTTATTGGCTTATTGATGATGTTCATCAAGAACTCACGTTGTGTTCTAAAACGAGGACAGCTCACCAATATATGCTCGGCATCCTCGACCAAAGTCGGACAGATGGGGCAGAGATCATTATTATCCAGGTGAAAGCGGTGGAAATAGGACCTAAAACAACCATGTCCAGTCAACAACTGAGTTAGGTGGAAATCTAATTCCCCGTGTTTCCTGTTGATCCATCTGTGTATGTCTGGGAGGATACGATAAGTCCATCGGCCTTTGCTAGAATCGGTCCATCGTTTTTGCCATATTTCTATAGAACGATGACGTTCCACATTTTTAGCACCTTGTAGGGAATCCACTGCGGTCTTACATATGTTATGCAGCCTAGCCAGTTCATCTGCAGCTAAATCGAAAGGAAGAATTCCGGCAAGTACCTCAGCTGCGTCGGTGGATACCGTCCTGTAACCACTAATAATACGTATACAGGAGCGACGACGGTGTGTGTGTGTGTGTGTGTGTGTGTGTGTGTGTGTGTGACTACCGATTCGGCGGTCCCATATGTACGCATAGCTATGTTTGTTTAAATCCGCGATTGTTTCCGCATCATCACGGAAACTGCACTTGCTAACCACGAGAATACACATCGAGCTAAGAATGAGCTGAGGAACGACGCAAGGTGCGAGCGTTCCTTCTTCTCGCTTTAGACTTGCAATGAGAAACAGTTTCTGCAGCCAACCTTCAAGCCAGATACCTCTCGCACACTTGTCCGCACATCATGTCAATCATTTCAGACTTTGAAGAGTCACAGACACAAGTCTTCCGATCATCCACATCGCGAAAAGTTCTAACTAGGAAGCCCTAAAATCAACCTGAAGTTCAAGCAACGACATGTCCTTGTTTCCCAGCGCCCAGGACGTCAGCCATCGAGTGAGAGACAGAAAGATAACCGAGCGGCAGGGAGGACACTGTTAACTGAACAGAGAGAGTGAGAGAGAGAGAGAGAGAGAGAGAGAGAGAGAGAGAGAGAGGGAAGAGAGAGGGCGTCTACAACAGCCAGCGCTTCCGTATGGCAAATAGCCCTTTAATTATTTTCTGATGAAATACCTTCTTACTAGAGACTTGAGGATAACGTCAGGTCCCGCCGCCACTGTGTAGAGCGGATGCACGGTCCTTTCGTGTTCACATTCGAAGTATTCCCCCGAGCAGAGCTTTCCCACCCATCTTTCGTCAACGCGCGTACAATAGTCCGAGCTAGTGCTACAGTGCACCATTAGAAATCGTGCGTAACAATCCCGTGTGTCTCTCCATTTCATGTCGCGGAATCTGTTTGATGCCCCCGTTCCCGTTTTCAGCTGCCAGTACATCCAGCGTGTATATACAGTCGAATATGCACAAACACATATATATGAGCAACAACGCGGTAAGTGTAAACCTCAAAACTGAGATTCTAATATACATATATACAAGTATATATATATATATATAGATATATATATATATATATATATATATATATATATATTGACCGCATCAGGGCTCCCATACTTTATTTGCTATTGTGCCGTACTGAATATTTTCTCCAACGACACCTAATCAAAAAACCGGAAATGAAAATTCTCTCCTTTTTATCTGCAGAAATGACAATCTGCGTTAAGATAGTAATATAATCGTAGATTTTGTTTTACTTCCTCAATATCATGATAACGGATAAAATACAGTTTGTTCAATTCGTTATTATTAGTAGGCGAACTTAGTTTCCAATCTTCAAGATTAGATGGCGACATAAGTAGTGAGAAAAGTCTGATGTGTCGCATCTAGTACTTATTTTGATTCGAAAAAAGTGTAGCAGAAACTTATCGATTTCGTCAAATAGTTATGTCGAAGAAGCTCCATCGCTTGTTGAGATTGTTGAGTTTACAATACATTGAGATACTGATTTTAATGACAAAGAACGTTCTGCACAACCGAACAAGTTTGAAAATAGTGAATTGGAAGCATTATTGGACGAAAACTTAGCTCGAACGCAGAAAAAACTCACTAATCAGTTAGAAGTAAATGACAGAGCAGTTGGCAAACATTTAGATGCGATAAGATTGATTCATAAAGAAGGAAAATGGATGCCACACGATTTAACCGAAAGTGCCATCATGAATCGATACAACATCGCACTGTCTTTTCTTGCCAAGCAAAAAAAATAAGAGTTTTCTTCAATGTATTGTGACTGATGATGAAAAGTCGATCTGCTATGACAATTCTCAGTGCCAACCGTCCACATCGACACCAAAACGGAACATCCACGGCCAAAAGATATTGCTGTGCATTTGGTGGGACCAACAGGTTGTGCTGAACTACGAGCTGCTACAACTAAATGAAACCGTCACTGCCGAGATATATAAATACCGACCGAATGATTTAAAACAGAAATTGATTGGGCATAGATCAACAATAGCAAACATTCAACGCAAAATTATGGTCTTGCATGAGAAAACTCCGCCAGATATATCGAAAGCCATCAAAAACACCCTCTTCGAGCTCGAATGGGAAGTGTTGCAGCACCTAGCGTACTCGCTAGACGTAGCTACTTATGATTACCATTGTATCGCCATATTGTCAGAAAGATAGGAAAAAGTAGTAGAAAATCATGGAAAATATTTTGATTAAGCTAACGTGTATCCATGACTGGTGGAACATTGTACGATTAGCAACCTTCCACTAGTCCTAGGGTGTAATGCAAACTCACACCACAGGGTGTGAGGTAGCACTGACACGAATGAGATAGGCGCCAAACTACTAGAGTATCTAGCAGGAACAGAGCTAGAAATATTCAATGTGGGCGACACACCCACCTTTAGAAACAGGCTAAGGGAGTAGGTTATTGATATAACTCTCTGATCCACGCGGCTAGCCAACTTAGTTATCGGATGGAAGGTGAAGGATATGGAAACAATTTCTGACTACTCTCTGCTAATATTTTCTTCGCGCATACTCAATGAGGAAGAACCAATCTGGGGGCAAGATTCTGAGCGCATAGATTTGCATAGTTACTCCATCGATGATAAACTAAAGAACATACTTTATAACATCAGCCAGAAATGACCACTTGAAGGCGGATTCCTTTAGTGACGCCATAAAACACGCCTTTGAGGAAAACTGTTGTCCTAAACAAGCGAAGCCCAAAGTCGAGCTCCGCTAGTGGAATAGGAAACTAGGTTATCTAAAAGACAAAACCAAGCGTCTTTGTAAGATAGCCAAGCGAACAAGTGGAGAATCTACTTGGAACGCATACAGATTGCTTAGGGACGCATATAGATATGCAGTAAAGATGGCCAGAGAGAAAAGCTGGAAGAATTTTTGTGAAAGCATCTGCGAGGGAAACGAAGCGGCCAGGTTGAGCAACATTTTTCAAAGAATTCTGATGCCATCCTTAGCAGGTTGAAACGTCCCGATGGTAGTTATGCGTCATCGGATGAAGAAACGTTGAGATATCTCATCCAAGCACACTTTCCTAAATTCTGTGATGCAGAGAGAGTCTGGTTTGGGTATACTACACTCGGTGCTAACCAAGCGCATGCAAATCAGATTATTACACCCGCAGAGTCAGATGGGCTATTAGATTATTTGACCCATTTAAAGCACCGGGACCGGATGGAGTTTATCCAATCCTTTTTCAAAGAGCCGAAGATACCATCATTGGACCGATGATAAAAATGGTTAGGGCAAGTATCATTCTGTGTCATGTCCCATGTAGATGGGTAGGCACAAGAGTGGTATTCATACCCAAAGCATACAAATGTGGTTATACATCCCCAGGTATGGACAAAAAGGATTTTGGACCCATTAGCTGGACACCCTTTATCTTTAAGATAGTTGAAAGGATGATTCATGTGGGACAATGCCTTAATGAAGAATCCACTCCATAAAGAGCAACACACACATTGTGCGAGAAGATCCACAGAGACGGCACTATATAGGACTATATACCACACTATATAACCGTTTCTATGATTCTACAAGTGGAGGCCAAAGGTTATACCGTAGGTGTCTTCATGGACATTGAAGGGGCTTTCAATCACACATCATGGGGAGTTATTAAAAAGGCCATACATAGACATGACATTCTCCCATCAATTGTGGAAAAAAAATCATATTCTGGAAATTAGTACAAGGACTACGTTCCTGCAAGGCGTAGTGGAGTCTGGGTGCCCACAAGGTGGCGTCCTATCTCTACTCATATGGTACCTCGTGGTGATCAACATGGATTGTACGGCAGTTGGTTATGCCGAAGATATCATGGTCATCGTCGGAGGACCCTTTCTAGACCCCCTTATGAGGATCGTACAAGATACCCTAAATGTGGTGGACAAATGGTGCAGATAGACAGGTCTGACTGTTAATCCTAGGAAGACTGAAGTAATAGTCTGCATCAGAAAATACAAATGGAATAGAGAATGTAACTTGACTCTAGGAGGGCAACCCTTAACCCTCAAGAATCAAGTGAAATACCTAGATGTTATCATCGATAGTCAAATATCGTGGAAAAATCACCAAGAATACACAACTGACAGGCTTGCCTGTGACTTACCTGTGTCAGGTTCCAAGGGCCATAGGCAGGACGTGAGGCCTCACACCAGACACGATGAAGTATATATATGAGGCTGATCTAAAACCCAGACTAACATATGGTGCTCTGGTCTAGTGGGAGAGAACAGTCTTGCCCTCTGATGTTAGCATACTCGAGAGAGTGATGGGATTGAGAAGCAGCTCAGGCGCGATTAGGTCTACACCTACTACGGGGCTAGACATGCTCCTCAAAATTGAACCACTCACGCTAACCTTGACGGGTGCGGCTGCAAAAGCCCTCCACAAAGTCAAAAGCTTACTCGGAGAGGCCCCGGTGTACGCCTTGCAGTATGTACTGGTTGCAATTTGGCAGCCGAATGGGCGGGAACTGTGGTGAGTCGGTGCAAGCCTGCTCAAGCCGGGCCTCTGCCGTTTTTCGTAGGGCGAACAAAAAAAAGAGAGCATCGGGACGTGGGATGGTAAACATAAGAAGCCCTGGCGATCCCCGTCGTAGTATATATATATATATATATATATATATATATATATATATGTAATATAATACATAAAAAAGATATGTAAATATAATTATTTTTTATTACAATATAATATATAGTGTATCATTACATAGTTGAAGATTACGAAAATGACTGCCTAATAAGTTAAGATACTACCATTCCATTTTATATTTTGTTTGAATTATACGAAATTAAAAAAAAAATTGTGCTCTTAAAAACTATTTCTTTAAAGCAAATAAATATTTTTCAAATGAGGAATCGAATTTCTTAAAACAAATTTTTCATAGATCAAAAAAATATTTGCTGTATTTAAGTAAACATTTCATTATTTTCAATACATAAATTACTTATTTCGAATAAATAGTTCACCATGAATAAACTAAAATAAGTAAATAAATAATAATAATAAAATAACAATAAATAAGACTTTATTTAAGCGTACAAAATTTTAAATTAAAGAAAATCTCCAGAGAAACTAAATGTAACACAATCAATTAATTTATTTATTAAATGAAAATTATAAAAATAAATAAGATGTTTGCATTAGTTATTAATACTATTATGTTTACGAAAATATCCTAAAAAATCATGCACTTTTCACTAATGTACAGGTTTTCAGAAACCAAATTCATTCAATAACTTCTACCTTTCAAATATTTAGAACTAAAAAGAATGTATATTAATGGTCTTGATAGTCTAATTGAAATAACTATTTTAATATTTTAGTTTAATATTTTATATACGTTATACTTTTATTAGTTTTAGCAAGTTATCTCAGTAGATTATTTAATTTTCTATTCTTTACTTTATTAGTTTTGTTAAGTTATATTAGTAAGTTATTTAATTTTATTAGCTTTATACTTTTTTATACGTTATATTTCTATTAGTTTAGTAAGTTATTTTTAACAAGTTATTTAATTTGTGTGAATATTTAATTGATAAACGCAGGTCTCTATAGTTATTTTATAAGAAAATTACGTTAGTCATTAGTGTAAACGATTTGTCTAAAAAATTACTGTTAGTGGGCCTTGTGGGATTTTAGCTTGTATTATATTTAGTTACGGCTTCGGTTATAATGGTGCCAATACAGTTAAGAAGTCTTATAGCTCTTCAAACCGCCCGTAATTATGAAATTGAAAATATACAAGCCCAGTTGAAGGATCATATTGATAGGCCACTAAATAAAAGCAATATTTCGACTAGGATGAACGCAGTGAAAGGTATTTGGTCAGAAATTCGACAAACCCACGTAGAGATTATTGTTCGTGATGATGCCGGAAATAATTCTTATCTCGTTGACAATGTGTTCAATCGAATTCGCACAAAATATCAGCAATTGCTCGATTCAGTTACTGATAAGATTGATTAACTCGGGAGAGTCGATCTCTCTACTGTACTTCCGTCGGATACTGCCAATGTAGCTGAGGCTATGCCTGTCAAGCCTAATCTTCCGAAACTCTGTATCTTAGGTAACTACTCTGGCCGGTATGAGGACCGGGAGATTTTCGCTGATCTCTTTAATACGCTCGTACACTCAAAGATCGCGAGCGATGCTACTAAATTCAGTTATTTGAAACTTTGCTTGACCGGTCTCGCTGCCGCTTTAGTAAAGGATGTTGGAACGACTAACGCGAACTATGCGACAACATGGCAGGCATCGTCGGTACGATTTTATACTCCGCGATTAATAGTGAATAAACACCTACATGCACTTACGACACTATTGCATTTAAAGGGGGAATCCGCCGTAGACCTGCACCTTTTTGCTGATGAAGCCCAATAGATTGTTCGCGCATTGTCGAATTTGAAGATGTCGGTCGATCAGAGGGATGTTTGGCTGATCTATGTTTTAGCTTCGCGATTAAATCCGGTTTCGAGAGAGAAGTGGGAGTCGGAAATGAATTCGCGGGTTGAAATTATGAACGCTAACAGCGCGCGTGATCTTTCCGTAACACCAGCACAGTCGAGCACAGTAGATCGGCTTCCAAAATTTTCTGTACAGGGTCGACAACGGTAGCCTCGCACATAGCTGGTATTTCCGAAAATAAATATTCAGTAATTCTGGCTACAGCTCAATTGACTTTTGAGGGACCGCACGGTATTAAAACTCGCGCGCGGGCATTGCTTGACCAAGAGTCTGGGGCAACCTTTATCTCTGAGTCGATTGTACAGCTATTTGGTCTTAGAGAGTGAAAAAATCTTGCATTGTCGAGTGTAGGTACTACGAACTCAGGAACTGTAAAATATAAAACTTCATTTGTTTTGCGATCGACAATAAATCCGGAATTTAAGTTGAACACGCAGGCTTTGATTTTATCGCGGCTTACGTTTTATTTATCATCGCGCCACGTAACATCAATCAACTTTAATCAGTCTTCGGGCTTATGACTTGCTGATCCCCAATTTTACACTCGCCATAGCGTGAATATTATTGTCGGAGCTGATATTTACGAGCAATTATTACGGCCGGGAACCTCGCATGTACCGGTCAGGTTTCGTAGAGGTCGCCTGGAGTCTCTGAGGCATCGTTAGGAGTCGCTACTACCCCACCGGCCAAGTTAATCCCCTCGATAAGATGGATCCCACCTTGGGTTTGGCGGTTGGATTTAGTACACATTCCGCCTCCTTCGGGATAAAATGCGGAGTTGTCTTTAGCCTCTAAGGGTTTCGCATGGCCGTTCTTGGAGCCCCGAGGCCCAACTCTAGCTGGGGGAGAGGTCCAAGCAGGTCCCCTTTGAGGGTCCTTCTCAGGTGGTTACTTTTGTACCCCAAGAGGCGGTTTACTGAATCAGCCCAATTTCACCACCATACTCTGCTCAAAGGCCGAGCATGGTGGGTCAGCCACCCGGAACCCTCAGACGAGCCTCCACATCGGTCCATAGAGCATACTACAAGACAACCCCCGGTGAGGGATCTTAGTGATACTAACTGGCAACGTATCTACCGGTGTTTTGATCTCCTTTTACCTCTTCAAATTTGGCGTTTGCTTCCTGTTATATATATAACAGTATCAGCTTCCTTTCTGGTAAAGACTTACTTAGAAAAATTAGCTAATTTCGTCGCGAATTTATATAAAATTGGATTCACAATTTATTCTTAGAAATAGATGCGTAGATGATTTTTTAGCTGACGGAAATACATGGGATGAAGCCATAAAAGCATATCAGGAGCTTACTGAAGTGCTTAAGTCGGTCGGCTTGTCTGTCGGAAAATACGCAGCAAATGACAGCATTCCAAAACTCTTAAATGCTCAAAACGATTTTAAAGACTTAAATGAGAGAGAAACTGTTTCGATGCTTGGACTACCGCAGAGTCCCCTCGATCATGCCTTTCATTTTCAAGTTAAATTACCTTTAGCACCTCGAACAACCACAAAGCGTTCCACTTTATCAGAGGTATCTAAACTATTCCACCCTGTAGGATTGGGATTCGTCTGTTTCAGGTCCAATTCAGATGAAGTGGCTTCTTTACAGACAAAAGATTTCTGACTAAGAGGATATTCGAATTCGACGTTGGGTAAATATGAGAAGGTCTGAATCCTGCCATTTGCATGGGTTTTATGATACTTCTAAACGTGCCTTCGTAACTGAAATTTTTGTCCAAGTTTTTATTTCAAGTGCTAGATGTAGACCACGGTTGCTCATCGCTAAAGCAAAGGTAGTTCAACTTAAAGTTGTAAGTTTACCTAAGTTAGAACTCTCTCGTGCAGCATTACCTTATTGTCTTCGTCGACGTGAAAATCAGTCGCTTGCTAAAGAGCAGAAAAGACAAGACAAGGTTGTTTCTTGCCTGAGAAGATTTCAATAACAACTATTACTTTAATTCGAATAGTCCAAAAATCGGTTTTTTCTAACAAGTTACGAAATTTGTCTTCAGGACAGCAATTTCCGTCAACAACTCCATTATCCAAATTTATGTCATGTACTTATGTTATGTACTGATAATTTGCTTCCTGTAGGCAGTAAACTGGATAATTCTTTCTGAATCAGAGAAGAACCCAGTGATTCTATCAAATACATACAATGTTGCCGCTTTACTTACTACAAAAGCTCACCTTTGTACTTTACATGGTGGAGCTACAATTGTGGAAAGCTATTTATATAAAAATTATTAGATAATGCATGCTCGAAATATTATTCATTAAGTAGTTCGTCAATGAATCACCTGTGCTCGATATAATGCTCGCACTCAGGAGCAGTTGATGGCACCACTCCCTGCAATTACCTGCTCAACCTTTTGAATACGCTGAAATCGATGTTGGAGGCCCTTTTTGGATTCAGGCGTCTTCTTGAAGGTGACAAAAATTTTTTAAAGGATATATGACCGTTTTTGTATGTTTAGTCGTTAAAGTAGTTCATTTAAAATTGGTATCTGATCTTACTGCACCAACATTTTTAGCTGCGTTTCAGATGTTTACGGCTCGTCTACGTCTCTGTAAAGTATTTGATAGTGATACTGGCAGAACCTTTCTGGGTAGTGAAGCTGAAATTCAACTTCTTTTTACGAAAGCTTCTGCTTCAAGATAAATAAGTACGTCTACTCTGGCTGAAGATCAGGTGGAATGACGTTTCATTCCTCTCAGAGCTCCCTAATTTTAGTGGCATTTGAGAAGTTAACAAGAGGTTTTTCAAAAGATATTTGTACAGAATTATAGGAGAATCATAATTGTCATTCGAGCCATTTTCAACTCTCTGAACTGATTTTGAGGCGTCTTTAAATTCTAGACCATGCAGCGTACTAAGTTCGGATCCTGCAGATGTGAGTGCGATCAATCCAGGTCATTTTCTCATTGGTAGTCCATTTGTAACACTCCCTCAGCTATTTTTTCAAATTGATCAATCTCAAACTCTTTGCTCTAAATGGAGATTAACATAGCTGATGAGAAATCATTTTTGGTAGAGATGGCAAAAGGAATACCCATTACGACGTATTACAGCCTTACATCCTGATAATGATCAATTGACGAGAGTAGTCACTTTGTGTACTGCTATTTCTGAATACAAGCGACCAGTCAAGAAATTAATTTTGCTTCCAGTTCATGACAATACATGAGCTAATCTACTACATCAATCTAATAGATGTTCATGAATCACAACGTTTGTCATTTATTTTTGCGTTTCGTACAAAATTATTCGTTCGAGGTGGGCGGTATGTTCGCGCCGCGTACATTATAATAGTAAGTTTCAAGTTTTATATACCTCGGAACTGGTATTCAGTTTTGCCTTACTGAAGCAGGTAACAAAATGTCAATATTTCCAATACTATGGATAAGGACTACCCTTTTATGCCTTCGTTTTCTTCCCGCAATCAAGCTTCGACACTGAGAACTATAAGTAAGGCATGTCTCCGAGCTCGGGGCGATTTTTCAGAGTGCTTCTAGGCTACTGTTACAACGCTCATTTTACTTGCTTGTCAGCATATCGAACTATAGACTTGGATAAGTCGTTTTACCTTATCGATATTGTTCTTGGAACCTGTTGAAGTCCTACTTGACTCATATACTTCCAAACAACAAAGTGGCTCAGCCATCTTTTATATATTAGTTATAACAAGCATGTAGAATTAACAAAATATGTACTAGGAATAAGTCTATACTGAAAAATATTTTATCCATTTACATAAATAGTTCACTAATATGCTATTAACTAACCAGTTATTCCAAATAATTAATTTACATATATAAATACTGAAATATTTATTTCGAAACAGTAGATATTTTTTTTATTTATGAAAACTAAGAATTTAAACAAAATTAAAATGCAACTGAAGTATCTTAACTTATTAGCCTGCCGTTTTCCTAAACTTCAACTATATAACTTCAGTTATATATTATATTGCAATAAATACTTACATACTTTCCCATCACTTTTATTGTATTATATATATATATATATATATATATATATATATATATATATTTGTATTGTACGAAATGCAATGGAAATGAATGCTCAACGCAAACGAACTACCATTAAAGCTTTAGACATCCCGATCAGAATTGGAATTAGAGAGTTATCCTAAAGACTTAATTTTAATAAATAGAGATTGCTTAACTGGTTAATAAGTCAGTTACATTTACTATCTCAGGCGAAGCTGAGGCAATTGCTAAACTTTGAACCGTGGTCAGTGTACGCTTCAGTACTACAAATCTGAATTTTAATCTTCCAATTTGTTATCTACCATCTTTCAGATAAACAACTAAAGCATATTTTAAAATTACATTATAAAATAATATAAAAAAATATTTGTATTTTTCTTTATATAAAAATATAAATAAAACAAAAATTTATAAAGTATTTAAATCATTTAAAAGTATTTGTAACGTAACAAATATATATATAATGTAATAAACCTACCTGTTTGTTTCAAATATACAATTCTTTCAAAATTACAAAATATTCGTTCGTTTTATATATGTATGTTTTTGTTCCAAATAAAAAGAATTTACATGATTATTTATTGGATTTAAATAAATACACGAAATTTGCTAAATTGATTCACTTGCATTTAGGCTTTTTTCAGTGTTTATTACAGTGTAAATTATAGGAGATAATTAAAATAATATTATTAGATGATTCACTTCTGGAAACTGGAACTGTTTATATAAACTTCTTATTATTTAGTATTTTACAGTAGATTAAGCAAATTATAAGATATTGACTGTCAATGAATTAACTGTGAATTACAATGAATTAACTACAATTTTATATTTGTCAATTTATTGAAGAAATTAATTTTGCAAAATTTCAACTGCGTATTCCATTACATTTAATAAAAATTTCGATTGGTGAAAATTATAATAGTCTGTAAGCTTCAAATGAATTTTTTTAAATAGCTTGTACGTGAGCCATCTATGGTTTTAATTACAATGGTACTAAAAAATCATCTTTTGTGGGGTCTTGAGTTCAGCTAACATACGCATCCCCAGGGTTGCGTGGACAAGAAGTTCGAGCGAAAATAGTGGTGATGAACGAAGCGACAGAGACATATACCCCTCTTTATGCAGGATGAGCTCCATAGAACATCGAATGTATTGAACCCTAACAAGGCTCCAGGTTCAAATGGTTTACCTAGCGAGCTACTTCGGGTGGTTACTTTACGTCATCAGGATATCTTTTAAACTTGTACAACTGGTGCTTGGTCATGGGAGTTTTTAGTAGACTATGGATAGAGGCTCAATTCGTTCTCATCAGTAAGACTAAAGAGGATCATGATTTGTCTTGGTAAATTTCTTAATATGCTAAGAACATATATTATTTTATGTTTCACTTTATTTATTTTATATTCCCTTTATTTAAATATTTGGTACTTTTGGAAAGTATATTATTGTTCAAATATTTTAAGAATATCATTTTAATAATATGTTATAAATACAATACATAGAGAATTTATGATAAATGTATCATTATATATTATATGTTATATGATTTAGATATCTTATGATATACATGAATACATATTATGATATACATTTTTTGTTGTACTATGAAACGATTTACAATATAATTACATACATTATGTATGCATTCTTGTTTTAATATATTACTGAATTTCAAAAAATATATTTTATATGAACATTTCTAAGCTACTATGTGTTCTAAGAACACATATTATTATGTTTCCTTTTATCACAATTAGTAGGACATTCGACTATATCAGTGAACAGAATTTAATTTAATTATAGAATATTTTTTGTGTTAATATATTTGAAACTTTTGTAACGTATTTTATATAAAATAAATGAGAAGAGGTATTTACAATTCTGACTATGCTAAGAACAGATCAAACTAGCCTAACAATTTAATTTTTTAAAAGCTGTTTTTTGCAGATTAAATATAACATTTTATTATGTATAATTTTAATCAGTGAATCAACTTCAAATTTACCCATTTCTACTATTCTAGGATTATGCTGCCATGCGGCCCACAAAGCAGTGTGTGCTCATCATATTGGCTTCAGTGTGCATGCGCATGTGGACTCAGTCTGTCTCCATATTTAATCCATGTTTTGAGACAGGAAATCGTGCCTCCAGAGTAGTTTCAGATTATAGAATCGGTTTGTCTCCCAGATACATGCAAACAAATCGTGGATGTTTACACGTCCCCGTAAATTACGAAGAGAACTTCTGAAATTGTATAAAACCATGGAAGAAAAGATTAATATCAAAGTATATATATTGCTTATAACAAATTAACGGAGGAATAATTATTAGATGCTTGTACCTCACGGAACCAAGATTGGGGCTTGTTGATTTCTTTCAAATATAAGTATACCTATGTAATAATATTGTTGTTATAGTATCTGTAAATAATCTATGGCGTCACCGTGATGCTTTATATTCTCGCTATATTTAGATAGTGAGAGAAAGGCAAAGAAGGAAATGGGACTGAAGCATACGTCTGTAGCATGTATTATTCATCCTTAACATTTATTCAACACGCGTATTCTGTACATATTTTACAATAATGACTCGCGACACTTATTATGCAATATTTGCAGCTCGACTAAGCTTGAGTTTACAGAATCAGCGGTAGTATAGGACTCGAATCCCAAGTGGGTCCTATTATGAGAAAAGCTCACTTAGCGTGTACTTGCTTTGCGGAAAATGAGCGCGGCTATTTTTTGGGGCTATGGAGGCCAGAGGAAAGCAAGGATAAACACGCGAAACACTCTGATGAACCGGGAGGACACAAGGTATCGGTGATATAAAAGATGTTTAGTGGTACTAGCCGTCGATGGAACCTGCTGTCGTTCTTTGGAGATGCACTTAGTAGTGCGCTGTAGCAGCGCGGTAGTACAACGAGGGCATTAAATCACTGATGACAAGTGGATGTGGGTAAGCCGCAGATGGGCTGCAGCGTTGTGCTCTTAGATCTACGTCGGGGTCTCGGCATCTCGAGCTCTTACTTATCTCGAAGCTTCTACCTTGGGTACGACCTGGGTGACTGGGCGGTGCCTTCTTTCCTCCCAAGTGGCTTCGGTATTTTGCTAGCGTATAAGTGTATATACGGAGTATCGGTGATAAAACTATAGTACGTGCTCGCAAAGTGCTTGCTGTCCTACGCACTCAGCGAGAGCCGAAGCAAATCTGTTATTCGGTTCTCAGTTGTTTCAGATTCGTAGGTACTGGATAATCGCTTACGGGTTTGATCTTGTCGGGGTTTGTGCGCAAACCGCTTTTATCCACTATATAACCTAGATACTTTAGCTCGCGGCAGCAAATTTCTGAGTTACTCCTATTAATATATAGACCGACCTAGCGAATGCGGCCTTTTTTTTGTAATTTCTGTAGATGCTCCTCGAAGGCGTTAGTGGCAACAAGTCTGTCCTGCATATATACAAATATGGATGTCTCCGACTGTGGTCCGAAAACAAGATCCATACCTCGCTGGAAACTTGCTGGGGCGTTCGTTAGCTCGTAGGGTATTCTAGAGTATATGATACTCTCTACTACTATAAGACAGTCTAAGCCTTACTTCTTGAGTCATCACAGAGTCTAGTCCTATCACATCATTTATCACAACTTGTTCGATCCAGGTGACCTCATCTATATCTACAATACTCAAAAGCTATATATGTGTTAAAGCTACCACTTGTACTGTTTTCTTCAAGCGCGCAAATATGGCTGATGCCAGTACGGTCAGTTTTATTTCCGACTTCTTTATTTCTAACAACAGCTCGCTTTCCCGAGTTCGTCTTATACTAGTAATCCCTTTACCGCATGAGTCTAAAGACGGATTACATTTTATTCAACGCAAGAAGTTTGCATATCGTACATTCTCAGCTGCTTTGATTTTAATTGCCTTAAATCTACTATGCACCTTTCTCTTATTCTCCATAAACCGATTTTGATTATTCAAAGCTGATCTATCGGCTACTTCCTATACATCTTTAGGCACGTCTTACGTTTTTTTATTATTTCTTTTAACCACTTTTACCCGTTCCTCAGCTGATGATGTTGGGGGTGGGTGTGTAGTCGTATCAATTTTCTCTCCCTTGCGTGGCCTTTTGCTAGTGTTGCCTTGAATTAATGGAGGACTGCATTACATCTTTTACTATTTTTAGTCTAGAATATAGCTGAGGTTTGTGTCACCTTATTTCACTTATTTTCCGTATTATTCTTTAGCCACTAGTTCGCATTTTGCCATATTCCAACATAGATCTCATTGCTTTTCTTGCTATGTCCTGCAGTTCCTTGTGTACATTTTTCTTCTCTATCGTCAACGCAGTCAAGGCTTCCAACTTTTCTTCCATCCTGCTAAATCTCAGATCAGCTTCCTCGCCACTATAATACAGTTAAGTCACGAGCGTGGCTCTCCTCACATTCCAGCCAGCAGCAACCATTGGGACTTTCACCCGATCGAAATCAGTGGCGGGATTTGATTGTAGAGCCATGTTCGCATACGATGCAATTGCGTTTCTCTGATTTCCATGTTAATGTATATTATTCGGGGTTTTCTTCCTTAGTCCTTGGTCCACGTAGCATATTTTATTTTTACCCTACTTTCCCCACACAGCAACGTACGAGAGCAAGCTTTCTCCGATCCGCCACCTGCAAACGCGCCGGATAGCCTGGACAAGCCTCCGGCACATGTATGTACGTATGTAAGTATGTATGTATGTATATTGTAACATAAGCACTTTGGTGACAGCTAATTCGTGCTCCGGCTCAACGCGCCTCGGCCCCGATCGCTCAACAAGCCATCGAGTTCTTTTCACCCGACCAACGGCTATGTTCTCTTCGTTTTAACTTGCATAAACGAGTGGCTGCGGCTCAACCCGCCTCGGCCCCTAGTCGCTCAACGCGCCACTAGGTTCGCTTGTGCAAGATAATTTATTTATTATTAGTTATAATTATTTACGATGCGTACTATACTTTGGCCTACGCTCAACACGCCTAGGCTCTTGGTCGCTCAACCCGCCACCAAATTTGTTCTAATACACACCCAACCGCGAAATCCAATTCTCACTCTCGCTCAACCCGCCAGAGTTCGAATTGGATTTTATTTTATTTATTTGTATTTTTATTCTTTTCGTTGCTGGATGTTAGGATCTAAATAAATTTCTATTTATTTAAGAATAAGACAATTTATTAACAAAATATAAAAATAATTAACAAAAAAGTATAAAAAAACTAATTAATTTATTTATTTCGGCATTTGCCGACTTAGCCGCTGCTATCGACTTGTTTAGTCGCGCCATTATCCGCTGTAACAAATAAAATCATAAAATATATTTATTTTATGATGTAGAAATTTAACAATTATTTTTAACTTAAAATTAACGCTCTGCGTGAGCGTAAGTGCAAATTTTATTTATTTTCTATTCTACGTGATCGCGTCCCGCCCTGAGTGTGCTGAGACTTGTCGCCCTCTATCGCGCCGACGACAGGTCCCCCTCGAATAGCCAGTTTCGAGGTTGCTGGCACACTGAAATTTCGCAGTCAGTGCGGCTCTATTTGAGAATTGGGAGAGAGCGCTCGCTCTCCCCTTACCACACTGTACCGTGCCTTAGAATTACGCAGCGCCGTCGCCGCTGCTCTTCGAGCCGCCTGCAGCCCGAGAGCGCTCGCTCATCTTCGCCGTGTTGCCGGCGCTTTATCCCCGTGCCGCGCCGCGCCACGAAGCCTTTGGCGCTCCCCCTTCGCCGCGCCGCGCCGCTCACGACTTGGCGATTTATCTATTAAGAGTGTGAATAAGTCTTTCCCGTTTTTTGTAAGAGATGGCGCCACCAATACTATGCGAGTATTCCATGGTTACATATGTCATAATCAAAGCTTATTCATATGTCAACAATTCCATACTAACACATTAGTTAAAATTTTTTCGCATCATAAATTTTTGATATCGTGAAAATGTCGAAATTTGAGCCGAGTCGACGTCCTTTGCGGGAAGTTTCACTTTATTGGTTCAATTTGAAGAAATCTGCTGCCGAGACGCATCGATTGCTTCAGGAGGCTTATGGAGAAGGTTGTGTCGATGATTCAAGTGTTCGCGGATGGTTTCGACGCTTCAAAAGCGGTGATTTCGACGTGGAAGACAAGGAGCGTTCCGGGCGGCCGCAAATCTTTGAAGATCGAGAATTGGCGACTTTGCTTGATGAAGATTCTTGTCAAACGCAAGAAGAACTTGCTGAATCATCATCATCGACGGCCAAGCCAAATATTCATGGCGCCAAGCTCATGCTCTGTATATGGTGGGACCAGCTAGGTGTGGTTTACTATGAGCTTCTGAAACCGAATGAAAGGATCACAGGCGAGGTCTGTCGACGACAATTGATGCGTTTGAGCCGCGCACTGCGATAAAAACGGCCACAATACTCCGACAGGCACGACAAAGTTATTTTGCAACATGACAATGCTCGCCCACATGTTGCACCGCCGGTGAAAACATACTTAGAAACGCTCAAATGGGAAGTCCTACCCCACCCGCCGTATAGTCCAGACGTTGCTCCGTCTGATTACCATCTCTTCAGATCGATGACGCATGGCCTGGCTGACCAGCACTTCCATTCCTACGAGGAAGCCAAAAAATGGGTGGATGACTGGATAGAGGCCAAACCGGTCGAATTTTTTCGCAACAGGATTCGTATGTTGCCAGAAAGATGGGAAAAAGTTGTAGCTAGCGATGGCCAATACTTTCAATAATTCATTTGTAACCATTTTTTCACAATAAAGGCTCAAAATTTGAAAAAAAACGGGAAAGACTTATTCACATACCTGATACAATATATAATATTTGCACGAAACTATTGTCTCGTCGCAATATATATACGTTATGATTAAATTTGACACGGACTGGCGCATTTAAACTCCGCACGTAAACTGAACCGGTAAAATTTTTTTTCCGCACTCGGGGCGCAAAATACAATGTTCTGCAGCTGTCTAGAGGAAGCAAAATACTACTTTTCCTCCCTAGGGAGGAAAAGTGTTTATGGCAGCTTCCGAACCAATCAGAAAGCAGAATTTTACTTTTCCTCCCTTGGGAGGAAAAGTGAATAAACGGAACCATGTAGTCCGGTAGGATTCTCAGTTTTTCGTGCCTGTGTAACATCTGGCATTTACGATGTTTAGACTTACGATTATATGCACAAGTCGACCGCGGGCTCGACCTTTTTTTTGCACATGTCGAGCGTAGATTATTAACATACTTATAATCTTCATTTGATTAGTCTTATTTATTTATAGAAAAGGGGCTCCGCCCCAACTCCCAACAAGAGATGGCAGAGGCTTTCAATATCTCTGATGGGTGGACTCAACATATGTTGCTTAATGTTTTGCATATAAAGCTTGTCAATGCTAGACACGTTCCAAAACATCTGAATCTGATGCAAAAACAGCGTCGAGTAGAAGCCGCAAAGAAGATGTTTCCAAACATAGCTTGGAAATTGCATTCATCAAACGCATCATTACTGGTGACGAGACATGGGTTTATCAATATGACGTCGAAACTGACTACCAACCTAACGAACGGTTCTCCAAAAATGAGCTGAAACCGAAAAAACCACGTGAAAGTCGGTCGAAAATCGAGGTGATGTTCATCGTTTTTTCCGATTACCATGGGGTGACTTACCACGAATTCATTCTAGAAGATCAAATGGTCAATAAGGAGTACTATTTAACCGTTAGATTTGTATTAAAATACGCGAAAATATTGTTTTTTTGGTCATTCTGGGTCAAATTTGATCACATGGTATTAAAATAACCCCTTCTATAGTACCGCAAAGGCAGTTATTCATTTGCTCTATTAGTCTAGAGGTATTTGTTAATATGTATACGTCTGCCTTAGATCGATTTTCAATAAGTACTTCGCATTGTGGAGTTATCCAGCAATACGTCCATTTGTGCAATTGGATAGGTGTACTTCTTAGTAATCTGATTGACCGCTCCGTGATCAATACTGAATTGAAAATGACGTTTACAATATATATACGAAGTTGGATAAATAAGTAATGCAGCCGATCTTATTTCTTGGCCTGTGGTAATAGTAGAATAGTAGAATAGTAGAATAGTCGGTCACAGTAATAGTAAAACCCTACTCTCTCGGTTGAGACCTTGATGACACTTATACGAACATTTCTTTGTCAGCCGTTTAGTGCTTTCTAACAACGCGCAAGTAGTGCATGTCATGAAAATCGAACAGAAAAGTTTAGAGCAACGGTGCGCGATAAAATTTTGTGTAAAACTCGGCGAAACCGTGACAGAAACTTGTGAAAAAGTACTGAAAGTATATGGTAGTGATGTCCTGAGTTGTAGGCAGGTACTTCGGTGCCATGCCGATTTTAAAAAAGGCCGTTAGAGTGTTAAAGACGAGATACGGAGCGGAAGGTCAATTCAAGTGCGACAGTTAGAAAGATTTTAGCCGAAGATTTTGCCATGAAAAAGCAGTGCGCAAAAATGGTACAGAAGAACCTTTCAGATGAGCAAAAACTCCACCGAATGAATATCGCTCAAGATTGTCTCGAGCAGGTTGAAAGTGATCCTACTCTTATCGATCGAGTTATTACTGGTGATGAATTTTGGTTCTTTCAATATATCCCCGAAACTAACAACTAAATATATATATATATATATATATATATATATATATATATATATTGTGACGAAGGTGACAAGGAACTACGGCCTCTGCCCTTGATGTCTCGGAAGAAGTAACGCTAGTTCACGACTAATCGACATGTTGTTCTTTTTGAGGTACCATCAAGTCGAAGCCGCGCCCGAAGAGAGAAGTCTCGAATCCAGCCCGAATCGATGCACGCGCACGCGCAGAACGAGACGCATATGCCGCCGCCGCGCGAAAAGAGCAAGGTAATGTTCGTGAGATGTTCGACCGTTGAGTGAGTCACATAGCTGTGAATTTTCCCCGTCGAGTAGTTTTTTTGAGAAGATTTGTCTGTAGCTGTCGCGAGAGTCTCCCGTGTGTGTCCAGTCAGTCGAGAGTCCGGATATTTTCCGAGAGAATTGTGTCCTGAAGCGTTGTCGAGCGGAGTGTGGACACGGTGTTGAGCAGACGAGGCGCGCCGCGAGGTAGCACGACCTCCTTGCGCGATATACCGACCGCCAGCCAGAGGAGCGAGAGCCCGGTGGACGAGGTGATAGCGAGAGCTCACCAGAGCTAATCCCGATCCGAATGAGAGAGTACAGCAGGATCTCCAGCCAGCGCCTTCCAGCGAAGCCGACGACAGCCCGGTGAGTACCGACGGCCGCGTAGTTGTAAGTCCGGGCCACGGATCACGTAGCGACAGCGGCGTAACGCGAGTGCGGGGACGTGCGTGCGCGCGATCGAGAAGCGCTCCCGGAGAAGAGCCAGCAGACAAAAGCCGCGAGACAGCGAGTGAGCGTATGTGTGTGAGAGAGAGAGAGAGAGAGAGAGGATCAGAGCGTGTGCGCCGCGAAACGGAGTGTGAGTGCGAGAGAGAGAGAGAGAACGAACAGCGAGACCGCGTGAGTGTGAGAGAGAGAGAGAGAAAGAGAGAGGGGAACCGACTGTACGTGTGTGCCGCGTAGACGAGATGCGTGTGCACCTCGTGCCCGAGAGTGTGTGCGCGCGGTATCGAGAGTGCGAGAGAGTGAGAGAGAGAGAGACAGGATAACCGATAACTTGTAGCGTGCGTGAGAATAAAGATATTTTATAGCAGCATAATCGGTGCTACCATTCATTGCCGCCACCCCCATCCTATTTAGCGTTGCCCCGCTTCTCATCAGCAGACCCCCTCGTGGAGAGAGAACGAGGAACATCGCCGGAGAGAGTAGCAGGTAGGTGCTGGATAGAGTGAATAGTATTCTGTAACAGCGACCAGGGCAAAGTCCGCAATATCACAATATATATATATATATATATATATATATATATATATATATATAGTTCTTAGATACAATGATTGCGTCAATAAATGAAAATGAGAAACTTTCAAATTACACCTTTGAATTTAAATTTAGATGATGATTCTGGTAGTAAAATCTATATATATATATATATATATATATATATATATATATATCTAAAAAAACTTTTAACAAAAGTAAAATAGTTATGCGAGTTTCATGTGTTCTTAGCATAGTAAGAATTTTCAATACATCTTTTATAAAAAAATTTATATAAAATACTTTTGGAAAGTTATATTAACGCAAAAAATATCCTATAATTAAATAAAAAATCAGTTCACTGATATAGTCAGATGTCCTTCTGATTGTGATAAAGGGAAACATAATCATATATGTTCTTAACATATTATGAAATTTACAACTTAAAAATCTTATATATATTTTACAAAACTTTATATATAAAATATTTTTCTAAATTCAGTAATATATTAAGACAGAAAGACATATATTATCATATATGTAATTATATTATGAATCTTGTATATTAAAACAAATAAATGTTCATATACCAAAATAATTTTATACAAAATATTTTTCTAAAATCGTTCGAAATAGATTAATAACAAATAAATTTAATAACGCAATAACGTCTAAAACAATGGATCATTAAAAGAAATGTTTAAGTGCATTTTATATGCATCCCTATAAATAAGAGCATACATAGTTTACACAAATATATCTAAAATTCTAAATAATAATAATAAATAAACAGTTTGTATGGAAATGCAGCTTAGTAAAGTAATTAGATTATTTAGAAATAGCCGAGTTAATTTTCACATAATTTTGTCCAAGCGTGGACTCAAAACAGAATTGAAAATTTGGTTTTAAAAAATTGCTATGTATAAAAGGAATGAAATTTTAAGTTTTTGAAAAGCTGTTTTTAATTTTATTAATCTGATGACTCCAATAAAGATCGTCGATTCGAAAGATCCCAATTTAAAGTTTTTTCAATTCTGATGGATTTGGTAAACGTAAAACTACGTTAAGATAAATTTTGAAATCGAAAGTAGACAATGTTACCATTATATTAAAATTAGTAAAGAAAAATATCATGTATAACCAGCACTGATGAAAATTCCAATTCGCGTGATTTCCATAATTAAGTTAGCGATAATACTCTCACACGATTTCAAGTGCACGGTATGTTGTTTAGATATATTGAATGATTAATTTTGGCATTCATAGCTAGATGATGAACATGTTCTTGGATCAGATATAATAAGTTGCATGTAATATTGTCCAATTAAGAACTGCAACTTTAAAATTTCTCAGCAGCTGTTGAGTACGATCCTGCATTTCATTACCTGCTTATTATCCATTTACAAATTGGTGCAATGGACAAAGTATGCAGTCATTGTTCAGTAAAAAAATGGAAAGGTGAAGCACCCACCATGTGTTGTTCTGGTGGCAAAATTTCAATTTCTCAACATGAGTAGATAGAAACTCTAAACGGGTTAATATTAGGAGCAAATCATTTGCAAACAATGTTCTTGCTAATATAAGGAAATATAAAACTTTGGTTTAAATAACCTAAATTGCAGACAAAGAAATAATAGAAGGCAATTTTATGCCTACATTTAAAATACAGGGGCAAATTACTACTCAAACTATTAATAAAGTAACTAAACAAAATAGGCGTTCCGAGACACCTGGTCAATGTCTTCTATTGTTCAAACAAGAAACTGTCCGTAGAAGACGTTCCCAGATACCTGGACATTGTCTTCTATCGACTAAATACAATGCTCCACGTAGGAGTCACTTCGAGACAGCTGGATAACATCTTCTATCGTCTATAAACGAAACTTCCTGCAGAACACCTAGAGAAGCGCCCAGATGTCGTACTCTACCGACAAAACACAATTCTCCAAGTAGGAGTCGGTTCGATACATCAGGACAATGTTTTCTATCGTCCAAGCACCGATAGAAGTCCTAACGAACTGTCTGATCATCGTTTTCTGTCGACTCAACACAATACTCTTCGTTGATATTGTGATCAAGCGCCTGGACATCATATTCTACCGACTATAAGGAATACTACCCGTAGAAATCGACATGAAGCGCCCGAACATCGTACAATACTGACTAAACACAAAAGTCTTCGTAGGAGTTGCTCAGAGACACCTACACAACTTCTACTATCGCTCTAATAAGAAACTCCCCGTAAATGTCGTTCCAAGACACCTGGACAACGTTTTCTATCGTCCAAACAAGAAAGTTTCCGTCGAAGTCATTCCGAGACACCTGGACAACTTCTACTAACGCTCGAACACGGAACTGCTTGTAGAAGTCGTTACAAGATACCTTGACATCGTCCTATTCCACGCAAATACTAAACGCCTCATCAAGTTATTCCGAGATACCTGAACAACTTCTACTACCGCTCTAAGAAGACACTCCCCATAGATGTCGTTCCGAAACACCTGGACAACGTTTTCTATCGTCCAAACAAGAAAGTTTCCCTCGAAATCATTCCGAGACACCTGGACAACTTCTACTAACGCTCGAACATGGAACTCCTTGTAGAAGTCGTTACAAGATACCTTGACATCGTCCTCTTCCACGCAAACACTAAACACCTCATACAAGTCATTCCAAGACACCTGGACATCGTCTTCTACAACGCAAACACTAATCTCCCCGCAGAAGTCATCAGGATGCGCCTGCACATCGTATTCTACCCACTAAATACAATAATCTCTGTCGAAGTCATTCCAAGACACTTGGATATTTTATTCTATCATCCAAATATTGAACTCCCGTAGAAGTCCTAAGGAAGCGCCTAGACATTGTCTTCTATCACCCAATCAAGAAAACCACGTACAGGTGGTCAGGAAGCGTCCGGACATCGTATTCTAACTAAAGACAACACTCTGTATTGAATCGTCAAGAAGTGCCTGGACATCGTATTCAACCGACTACATACAATACTCCCCGTAGAAGTCGTCAAGAAGCCCTTCGACATCGTATTGTACTGTCCAAACACTAAACTCCATGTAGAAGTCGTAAGGTAGCCCTTGGCCATCGTATTCTACCGACTAATCACAATCCTCCCCGTAGAAGTCGTTCCGAGAAACCTGGACAATTTCTCTTACCACTCGAAGACGAAGTTCCCCGTATAAGTTGTTCCGAAAAACCTGGATATCGTCTTTTACCGACAGAATACGAAACTCCCCGTAGAAGTTGTTAGGAAGCATCTAGGCATCGTTTTCTACCATCCGAACACTAAATTCTTCGTAGACGTCGTCAGGAAGTACCTAGACATTTTTTCTACAGTTTGAACAAGAAACTCCCCATAGAAGGCATCGAAAGAGACCTGGACATCGTCATCTCCAGTCTAAATACTAATCTCCCCATAGAAGTAGTTCCGACACTCCTGCACATCGTACTCTACTGCTCTAACGTGAAATTCTGCAGAGAGGTCGTTCCAAGAGACCTGGATATTGAATTCTACTGTCCAAATACGTAATTCCCCATAGAAGTTACCCAGAGAAAACTGGACATCGTCTTCTACCGTCCAAACACTAACTTCTTGCAGAAGTCGTCTGAAAGCACCTGGACACCTTCTACTTTCTAAACACAAAACTGCCCACGAACCTGCCCGATGACGTTGTCAGTAAGTGCCTAGACATCGTATTCTACCAACTAAACACAATACTCCCTCAAGAAGTCGTTACGAGACATCTGTACATCGTCTTGCATTGTCCAAATACTAAACTCCCCGCAGTAATCGCCAGCAGTTCGTCGATATCGTATTCTACCGATTAAATACGATATTCTCCGTAGAAATCGTTATTCTATCGTCCGAACAGAGGACGAAGTGAAGTCTATATATAATCCAAATATGAATGAGACTTTATTTATAACTTTTGAAATATTTATTTACTCCTCTAAATCTAATTCAGGCACCTCAAAATAATCCCCTCCGGATGCAATACAAATATGCCAACACTTTTTCTTCGAATTTTTAGAACATTTTTTATACTCGTATTCAGGAATGGCCATCAGTTCTTTCTTCGATTCGACTTTTATTTCAACAATAAAATCACAACCGTGTTCCCGAAGTGGTCTTTTGAGTTTTCTGAACAGCGAGAAGTTACTCGGTGATACATCAGGCGAGTTCGGTGGTTGCGAAACGATATTGGTTGAATTTTTGGCAAAATGTTCACGTAAAATCAATGCAGTGTAAGCTGATGCATTATCGTGATGCAAAAACCAAGTCTGATCTCCAGTTATTATGCGTTCCATCTTGTTCTGATAGTCCGAACGCATTGCTTCACAGACCTCCATGAGACGCTCTTTTTCCAAAAAATTGTGTGTTTTAGCATTAATCGACATTTCATTCTTTTCAAGCACAAAATGTCGATCAAAATGATGTTGGCTGATCCATTTGAACTTCCAACAATATTAGCGAGCGCTCTAGTAGTCAACCGACGATTTTGGAGAACCAATTCTTTGATGTTGTCGACGTGTAGCCCATCAGTAGATGTTCTATGTCGTCTTTGATGTGGTTCGTCTTCAACGCGTTCTCGACCTTCTTTGAACAATTTGTGCCAATCAAAAACACTTGTTCTTGATATTGACGTCTCATCAAAGGCCTTCTGCAACATTTTGAACGTTTCGGAGGTCAATATTTCATTTCGTGCACAAAATTTAATGCTACTTCCTTGTTGAATAATTTCAGACATTTTAAAAAGTTAAGAGACCACTTTTCTTTGTTAACAAAACACAAGCGTAACTATGTAATTGCGTGAAAATTGACACAGATAACTTTGACAGTACTACAAACTTAAAAATAAACAGATTTGTCCGAATCGATAAATCTGGGCAGTTTGAATTGAAAAGTCTTACTCATATTTGTACATATTAATATTTACGAATTAATTATATTAACTATATATATATATATATATATATATATATATATATATATATATAATACCTACTAAATAATGATATACAAAAGCGTAAAATTAATAAATAGATATAATTATATTTTTTGTATATAATTAATTCATAAATTTGTTGAATTCTGTTAAATGTAAAAATTATAAAAAGTATAATATGGAAAACAAGTATGCGTATAACACAATCAAGATTTATATTCATTTAATTCTATGAAGTTTAATAATCTAGTTCATTAATAAAATTGATTATGAAGTATACATTGTGGAGCCCACCTCGCCCCTTATAAGTAATTGTGCTCGATTGACCATAATAAAAACTGTTAAAATTATATTTGAATCCTTCATAAAAAAATCTTTTATTCCAATTCCGATGCGATATATATATATATATATATATATATATATATATATATATATTCAATCGTTTACACTAATCTTTGCTTATACCCATACATACACGATGTCCCAGGTATAACTGCTCATATTAGCGGCATGAAATCGGGAAGGAAAAGTTAGGGCTAAATATGAATATTCATTTGGCTCAACTGTTAATATTTTTTGCACTACGAGCAAATATCTGTGAGTCAATCAGGGCTCAGAGAAGTTTGTCATTACCCTTGAACGAGGAAGAAGGAGATCAAACGAAAGGACACGAGGCGAAGTCGAGTGAACACGGAAAAGACTAGAAATTGTTATTTTTCCTGTCCATTGTCAGTGCTCGCATAACTGCTTGGATATATGGACGCATTTACAACGGCCCCTTTCCATATTTCCTGTCAATCTACCCTTTTTTATAACAGACTTTATAACAGATATTTTATGAAAAACTGGCAGCGAGTGTACACGTGTGTTTTATAAAAACAAATGTACAGCTGAATTTTCGAAATGTTACAAAGATTGAAAAATAGATATTTGATAATCACATTCAAAATTGACAAAAATACTGATTACAAGGAAAGTCGATTAACCAAAATCGGATAAAATGATCTTATAAGACTCGTGCAATACCTTCATAATTATTTTATATCATTTTGTATGTAACAGAAATCCAAACCATACGATTTTTGCCAGTTTTAAATGTGATTATCAAATATCTATTAGGAGGCGAACTTATTTTCCGACCTTTATGTTCAGATATTGATATAAATAACGAAAAGTCAGATGTGTTGTATTTATTACTTATTTTTTCATTTTGGCATTTACCAATAAATTTCAGTTAACAAGCGCCATCATTCGTGTAAACATTATATTTGAAGAAAAGAGAGTGGGGTATGCGGTGAGCGTTGAGAGAGAAGGAAGTTAAATATCTGATCCCCTACTTCTCTTTCTTTTCTTTCTCTTACTCGCTTTAGCTTTTACTTTCTCTTTCTATTGCTCGTAGAACCATCGAGGGATTTCCAAGACAGCGGCGTCTCCCGGACAAATTTGAACTGCCATCTCCGGCTAATTTTTGTTAAGCTTTTCCCATATAAAACGAGCAGAATTTTCACTCTTTTTCTCTACCCTCGATAGCCATATCTACTTACTGGCAACTTATTGAGGGCCTTTCGGAACAGATCCAGTAGCAATGAAGATAGACATAGATATAAGCATAAAGCCCATATAAAAGGTGTCACAACCCCGTGGTAAATTACTACCCCGACATACAGATGGCACAACCGTTTCTAACCACGAACTGCACTTCAGCAAGTAAACATATTACATACTACAGTGCAGTTAGTAAAAAATTGTAATTTCTTTTCCCAGATAACACCACGCTGGCGTATTGTCGACAACGCTTAGCACGCTTTGTAACTTACAATCAGAGATAATAAGGACAGATTGCCGATGACATATACGAAAGACTCGACGATTTTCGAGTGCCGGGAGCGTGTGCCCTCAGCAGGCTCAACTGCTACACTAACGCGCCAACGCGACGTCACAGCTACGTCAGCATAAATTAATGTGCGCATTTGTCTACGTCACAAGCTGTGACGTAGGCAATAAATATATATAGATATATTTATACGCTTTTTCCAATGCGACGTTGTCGTTTTCGTTTATATCATTACAGAGGCAAAATATATAATATGCGCAAATTGAGTCTTATGATTTTGTGCTAAAATGGATATTCTATAATTAGTTTAAAAAATTTCTTTTTAATTTTTAATGCTTATATTATATTGTAGTAAGTAACGCGTAGGATCTAAAAGAGAAAATCCATTAATTGTCTCAAATAATAAAAATATAAATAATAATATAAATCAAAAATACTCTGTATTATTACTTATTGGTATGATAAACATATTGATAAACAATTCGTATAATTCCGATTTAACGCAAAGATTAATCTAAATCATAGAGTCAGTTTGTGTATAAACTAATAACAAAATTATTCTGTTTGTTTACTTATAATATTGCAGTGATTGTGGACATAACCTCACTTATGAAGAAATTATCTATTGAAGAAATTGTTAAAAAAAATTATCTGAATTACTTATATATATTATAGAGTAATTGCAATAATTTATTTTATTCTGAAAATTATAGTATCATATTTTAAAGAACATATAATAAATCATTTATAATCATAAATGTATATTATTTAATATATATATATCATTGAAACAGAGATGTTTCGAACAACTTGTCAGATTTATATAAAAAACTGATAAAAATTCTGGATGGATAGATTAAGTATAGATTTTGAGTCGCTTGATTACTAATATTATAGTGATTGATAACAAAAAAAGGTTTTGGAACAAATTGAATAAAAAAATATAGATCATATCAAAATATAAACTTATTTTCCATGCAATTTTTCTCTAAAAGAAAAAAATAAAATCGAATACAAAACAATCGATTGAAAAAGAAATTGCAGTAAAAAATTTGGTGAAAAAAAATTGTGAGATAAAAAATTTTATAAAAATCAAAGTAGTTTACAAACACATAAGAAAAAAATCCAAAAAAAATAATAAACGGCATGAATTAATAGAATAAAACTTATGTTTTATATAAAATTCTTTGATTGATAGATCTTTTAAAAATAAAAATTTTTATGTACAACTGGTTCCGATAACTATTTTAGAAGCTGCGATATTTAGAAACCGGCGAGGGCTCATTGAGAACCAAAAAGAACCGACCAGTGAGAGCCAAAAAGCACATAACTTTTTGGTGTGTCAAATATGTAATTCTTATAAAAAATTAAATTATAAATCGGAAGTTACTCTTTTCATTTTTTTAATTTGAAGATTATTCTCCAAGATAATATAGAATTTAAATAAAAAAAATTAAATTTTTATGAAAAAGTAAATTTTAATCCAACTTCCCGCGATCCTCACCTGCGCGCAATAGAATTTATTAAAAAATATTTATCTCAAGAAAGAACAATTAGATATTATATCGTGAATATCTAAAAATTACCTAAAAATATATAATGACATTCGACGTTCTCTGGTTTTCTTTAGCTCTCTCCAGTTCTATTCGACTCTCGTTCTTATCGCCTACACAATCTTATAGATGAACTTTGATGTACTGTTTACTTGGCGCTGTATTATAGAAGAGAAGCAAGAGAGCTCAGCGAGAGCCGAAAGAAAACTTTTAGAGAACTTGACTCTCAATCGGAGTAGCCCCTCATCTTTAAATATATAAATATATGAATTGCATTTATTCGGCATTGTAAATGGCTTTCGATTTATAGATGTGAAACGATGTTTGCACAGAAATTAGCAAAGACATAACAATTATAATCAGCAAAATATCTTTAGAAGTATTAAAAATAAGGAAATAATATAATTATCAAGTTTTGATATTTTAGAGGATATTTTATTTATTACAATTATTGAAAAGTATTAAATTAAAATGTTATAAAAGAAAAATAATCCCAATAAAAAATTATTTATTTAATTTAATTGCGACGGCCAAAAACATGGCCGCGCAAATTCGTTTCGAACAACACAGAAATTCACTACACAAATACATCGAGCATACACAAAAGAAACGAATAATAGTATTGCACACTATTTCTACATCTATTTTCGTGGATGTATTATATATACTGTGACGAAGGTCACAATGAACAACGGCCTCTGCCCCGGGTGTCTCGGAAGAAATAGCGATGTCGCGACTAATAGACATGTTTCTTTTAAGGTACATGAAGTCGAAGCCGCGCCTGAAGAGAGAAGTTGTAATGACAGCCGAATCGACGCGCGCGCACGTACCGAACGAGGACGAGACTCGTATGCCGCCGTCACGCGAATGAGCAGGGAGTAGCAAGGGCCCGGTGAAGAGAGGGGGAAGGGGGGAGACGCGACGCAGAGAGAGGAGATGAGTGTATGTTTGACCGCGGAGTTAGAATCACCATTCTAAGGGTTCTCCGCGCTCTTTCGCTTTAAAAACCTTCGAGAGTTAACTACAATAATCGTAACGTTTCACCACGGTGCGCCAGTGATAGCTGGATAGACAGAGACGAAGTGCGGTGGGAGTGTGACGCGGAGGAGATATCGTGCTGTGTGTACGGAGCCTCACGCCGGCGAGGCGCGCCCTGAGGGAGATCACGCCATTTTGCGAGGCCGAACGACGGCCGGCCGAGAACCAAGGGCCCGACGAGGATCAAGAAAAAGAGCAGCAGCCACACCTTCCACTGACAGCGTCCCGACAGCGGTGCGACAGTACGGTGAGTGCCGACGGCAGCGGCCGCATAGAGTGTAAGTCCGGGTCACGGATCGCGTCGCGACGGCGGTGTACACGCGGAGGCGGAAACGTGCGCGCGCGCACGCGCGAGCGAGAGTCGACCCAGGAGAAGAGCCAGCAGTCCGAAGAAGACCACCGCGAGACAGCGAGTGTGCGTATGTGTGTGAGAGAGAGAGAGAGAGAGAGAGAGAAGCGGAGTATGTGCGTGCCCGAGAGTGTATGGGCGCGTCCCCGTGTGTGTGTACGAGTGATAGAGAGAGAAGTTAACCGAGTAGTTGTAGTCTACGGAGGAAAAAAGAAATTTATACTAGCATACTCAGTGCTGTATTCATTGCCGCCGCCCTTCCCATTCTATTTAGCGTTGCTCCGCTTCTTATCAGCAGACCACCTCGTGGAGAGAGAACGAGGATCATTGTCGGAGGCAGCAGCAGGTAAGTGCTACGTGGGACAGCGCTGAACGGGGAGGACGGCAGTGTGCAAGTGAGTGTGCGGCGCAGGACTAACCTAGTCCGGTCACGTGGCGCGGGAAGCCAGCCATTGTTGCGCACGTGCGGGCAGAAGTGCGTCATAGAGCGGACGCGACGCGAATGCCGTCGTCAACGTTACGCGACCGGCCGAGTGAGACCGCGGTAGAGAGAGAGCGCGAAGTAGTAGTGGATAGGAGTGGGTCAGACCGGCCGCCGCTGGCCGATCGAGACAAGTCCGCGCAGTAGTCACGGCCGAGTGGGTCGGCCGTGGACTTCGAAAATTTTTTGTCAGTCGAGACTTAGAATATTTTTCGTTGTCTCGCCCAGGACTTAGAAAAATTTACATCAAAAAAAAAAAAAAAATTTTTTTTGAGTAAAGAGTAGATATGCGCTGGTAAGCGACCGCGAATATATTTTTTTTTACACAGCCTAGTATATATAACAAATTTATAAAATTATTATAATAACCACCTATCATATATATATCATTAATAAGAACATAAATTATATATAATATACTATTTATATAACAATTATATTAATAATAATAATTATATTAATAATAATAGCAATAATATTAATAATAATAACAATTACATAATAATTGACATTATTGAAAATTAGATGAGATCGCGATTATTAATTTAACAGGGAATACTTTAAATTAGAGTTGATTAAATTGCTAACTGGTGTCAGTAAATACGCCACTATTTATACTTCATTTGGTCGGCCCGAGAGACAATAGAGGAGATGCCCGATAGTTCTACTTCCGTTTCTAGATTTCTTTAGCAGAGTTAATTATCCACGAGCCATCATATAGCGTAGACGAGAGGAAAGAATAGCTTAAATTATTTTAAGGGGATATACATCTAATTCAAGATTAAGATCATCAATTGGACACAGCTTAAGATGGAACGGTTAGGAGGTAATTTGACACCATCGGAGCAGTACCAAAGGGTGATGCGGCAGATGCTCACCGGGGATAGAGACATGCGGCACCGGTTAACAAACTTATGATCTGAAAGTCGGAAAAATCTGGCAATTAGGCTACGAGAGCTGCGGTATTAGCGGAGAGGCTACTACGATACGCATATAGAGCGCTCGGAACTCGTGAAGACGTACCCTGATACCCCGAATGGGATGAAAACGCGGATGACGATTCAGCCGAGGATATGCTGCCAGCTCTAAAAATGTCAGACATCGAAGAGGCAGAGGAGATGTCATTATTAGGAGCAAGCTCGTCCACCACCATCGCTGAGGCCGTGAACACATCCGCGGCTATGTTTGGGCGGACGGAGGTGACCACGGCGATTACTACGTCATTCTCCACGGCATTCAGCGAAATGCCCGTGACAACGATCACCCGGCCCATCATGTCGACGTTGACCGGAACAGTCTCAGGCGTGCCGCAAAAAGGATTGCCACCTTGGGGGCCATACCGAAGCAGTGACGCGTATTGGCTATCCGGATGGATATCGACCTACGGGCAAGACCCGCGATCAATGGGATGGCAAACAAGTGTAGCCCGCGAGATCCAGATGCCGCGAATACCGATGGAGATTCCGACGCCAGGAAGTACGGACCAGGGGGTTGCACGGTTGGTGCAACCGCCAGCATCACAGTATAATATAATGGAACATAGTCTCAGCCAGACCGGAAGTATATTAGGTGGGCAACAAGCACCAGTACCAGCGAGAAGTAAGGGAGGGGTTACAGAGTTAAGACGGGCCACAGGAACGCCCGACAACGACGAACGACAAGCGGATGCACCGGCAACTAGCGGAGCAACGGAACGGAAAGGAAAAATTGGGAAGGAGAGTAGGCCCTTGAACGAGCCCGCGAATAAAGACGCAGCCAACACAGAGCATAGACGAGAAAGTAGGAAATCGAAAGGCAAAGTAGCATACTCGAGAGGGCGAGTGCATCAACAGCAGCAGTCTGAGTCACCATCCGGCCAACAATTTCGAGGATATAGCTCGTCCGAGGAGTCATCGGACAGCCAGAGTGAGGCATTTCGACCTGTAAACAAAGGCACGGAAGAAAGCCAGGCTGATGGGAGTCACTCTGAATGTAGGTCTGCATGTAGTCCGGTGAGAGAAAGGCCGCAGGAAAGAAAGCAGCGATCACCTCAAACGGTGCACAACGATATAAGAACGCTGCAAAGCTGGAAGATTAAATTTGCAAGGGAATACTACGATGATCCGGAGAAGTACTTAGAACAGCTGATCGACTGCCAAAGAAGCCTGGGAATATGAGAAGAAGCCCTGCTCAAAGCCATGCCCTGCACCTTACGCCGCGGAGCACGAAGCTGGTTTAGGAGTATCCGGAATGAAGTACATACGTGGAAAGATTTTAAATGTCGTTTGCGGCACCAGTATTCGAAGCCATTGGGTCGGGACAAACTGTGGAGTGAATTAAAGGTACAGACTCAAGATGATGGCGAAACCATCACACAGTATCTCGCCAGATTAAATATTATCATCTGTCGATTCAATCTATAGGCCGATCTATAGGAAGTATTTGAGGGAAAAGGCTATATATACTCTAGGGCAGTTAGAAAAGTACGGCCGTAGATTAGAGAGAGAAATAGACTACGATAAAAGGTACGCTCCGCCTCCACCTAAAGACAAATGCCAGATACCACAGGCCGTCTATTATTTACCTAGAGGTAGATCCAAGAAAACTACACCCCTGGATTTATCCGGCCCGTGAGCGGGACGTCGTGGCTCCGTCACAGCTGTTAAGTGGACTGATAAGCTGGTACAACCACCTTCTGTAGTCCAGAAGGGGGACAGACTGTACTTGATACAGTCAAAAACAAGAGTCAAGAGTTGAATTACTGGGAAGAAGCTGGGCCATCGTGGAGAGATTGCCCGAGAGCTTTGCAGCCGGTGAAAACGGGGGAGCCGTGTCTAGACGAGAGCAGCGATTACGAGGAGGAAATTAGGCCAGCGGAAGTCGAGGAGCCAATTAGCCCTGCCCAGCCCGTGAGGGACAAGATAGCCGGAAACCGGACGGAGAATCGACGCTACATTAGAATATTCATTGGAGGAGAAATATACCGTGCATTATTCGATCCAGGCGCGATGTGCACACTCTTTGGACCTGCACTGACAGCCAGATACAGAGATCGGCTCAAGAGGTCGTGCACAACCGAGTGTGCAGGCATCTCAGAACTGAAGCCCACAGAGCAACAAGAGATAGAGAGGCGAGTGGAGACGATACTCCAGAGCCAACGAGAGACTGACATGACGAACCTCACCGAGCACCATATCATCGTAGAAGATGAAACGCCGGTAAAGCACCATCCGAGGCGCATGTCACCCAAAATGTGGCATATTTACTATATTAGTAAAATGTATCGCCTTGAATATTAATATTTGTTATCACAAAAGTTATTATAAATGACAAAAATGTATTTCAATATTGCCATATGTACGTACTGGCAACTTACTGTCGAACTTTGAGATGCTACATTTTACTCGCAACTACTCGCGACAGAGCAAGGCAATGAAATATGATCCTGAAATAAGAAGCTTTGATAAGGAACGTTCTTTCGTGTATAACATCGAACACTACATAGACGCAGTATATACGTATGAAAGGGGGCTATTCATACAATTTTCATTGTGGATACATTCCTGAAATGTCGGTAGTGCAGAACATTGATTTTAGTTCTCTAACTTGACGCAAAATTTTTCTCTATGAGGCACATCGATCGATTCGGTTTTCCGGCAATCGTGAGGAGCACTCTTAATCCCTTTTTAATCAACTCTATAAATCAAACATTCATCACGCGTGAAAAGAAGTTCATTGATATAGTTAAATTGGTATGTGTGGCACTGACTCCGAGAAATCAAATTAATTCTTCAGGCCTTCAGGTGAAATGTCTTGGATATTGTCACTAAGGCCATTTGAGTGTGATAATATCAGTGGTATATTATTTCTCGAAAAATTATTTTCCCCCTTTTAGCGCGACTGTAATAGTCTATCCATATTTTGTACTTTTCTTTTTACCTTTTTTTGAACTAATTTTATTTCAACTTATCTTTATTTTTTTGAACTAATTTTTTCTGGATTTTGTCTTATGCTTTTTAAACTAGTTTGACTTTTATCAAATTTTAATTGATTTCACAAATTTTTTTTCACCAAATGTTTTTCCTGCAATTTTTTTTTAATCGATCTTTCGTTTTATCTTTTTCCAAAAATTTTTTTTTTTATTCAATGTTACAAATGTTACAATGTAAATCTTATATCTTGTACTTATAATTTAGAAAACGTATAACTTTTTAATTTTTATACTTTTATTTTATTTTAGCATTTAATAGCAAGAATTTCATTTTCTATTTTTGATTTATATTATTATTTATATGATTAATATCGGAGACAATCAATCGATTTTCTCTTTTTGTTCCTACGTGTTATTTACTACAATATAATATAAGCATTAAATATTAAAATTAAATTTTTTAAACTAAGTAAAGAATATCCATTTTAGCACAAAAGCATAAGACTCAATTGGAAATTTCTACAATGGAAGAAAGGAAAATCTTCATTTTCTGCAGAATCAAAAATTCGTCTACATGATAAGCTGACATCGGAGTTGGGTCTGAATTGCTTTTTGATACTTGTGCGCATAGTAGATGTTTTGGCTTAGCCTCTGTAATGAAATAAACGAAAACGACAACGTCGCATTGGACAAAAGCGTACAACTATATATATATATATATATATATATATATATATATATATATTTATTTATTTATTTATTGCGTACGTCACAGCTTGTGACGTAGGCAAATGCGCACACTAATTTATGCTGACGTAGCTGTGACGTCGCGTTGGCGCGTTAGTGCAGCAGTTGGGCCTATTGTGGGCGCACTTTCCCGGCGCTCGAAAACCGTCGAGCCTTTCGTATATGGCATCGGCAATCTCTCCTTATTATCTCTGTTGCAATCTTAAATATTGGCGGCCAGGTACAAGACAATTTACCGGCAAGTTACAGGCAAAATCCGTAAGCTAATTGTCAGTGTATTGTCAGAGATAATAAGGGGAGATCGCCGACGGTTATGGGCCAGACTGCAGTAAAAATTTTCGATTGAAAACAAGGGCCTCTAGCGACCAAAATGAGGTACTGGCCGTTTCGTGCGATATTCCAGATCTTGTTTTTCGAGCTCGTGCGATGGTGCGATCGAGAGGGGAGACGACTGTCTTCGGCGCGTGCAGAAGAAAAGCTTATCGAGACAATAGGCTGGCAGTGGGGGGTGCAATAAAAGATATATATATACATATATATCTTTATACGATATATATATATAGTCACGCAGCAGCTAGCAAGCAGCTTGAAGTTTTGAAACCTACGGCAACTAAGGAAAACTGGCAAACGTCGAAGCTGAGAAAATCTCTTATAGCAAAGAGCTACCAAATATTTCAAGTAGTCGACTAACGCGATTTTTATTAAAATTTTCATATATACGTTTTTTAGGATTATGATTATAGAAATGGTAGTAAAAATTGGTGATTATTTCAATTTTATAATAAATCACATTAATACCCAGTGAAAATATTGTTTTTCTAACTTATCTCGTAAAATACAAAAAATTCCATTAAATGATGTAACTAACAGTTCAATATCTTATCAAAATACATATTTTTTAATCTATATATTTTTTCTTTAAACGTTTTTTATTAACAACAATGCACTTCACCGTAATATTCTCATTGACTATTCTATATCCTCCGTTAGTTTGAATATATTTTTTGGGGACTCTTGGTACAGAAAAATGTATAGAATAAGAAATATATTTTTTAGTGGAATTTATAAACTGTACAATAAGACTACAAGTTTATATAAACATAATATTACTTATCTAATAACATAATTTGCGTTGTGCTACACACTAAAAACAATTCCAAATGAAAATGAGTCAATTTCATAAAAGTATATTTATTGCAATCCAACAAACATTCATTCAAATTCTATTGAAACAAAAATATACAGCCTTAATAGGAACGAATATTCTGCAATTTCGAAACAACCGTCTATTTGAAATGAATAGTTGAGTTTACTTAAAGAGCAAAAAATATTTGTTACGTTACAAATATTTTTAAATGATTAGAATTTCTAATACACCATACTTGCCTCATTCTATACTTTTGTATAAAATAAATTTAAAGTATGTTTTAGTTGTGTAAGTAATTTTTAAAATTAAGATTTTTAGTGCTGAAGCGTACATGTAACTGCCTTATTAAACAGTTAAACACTCTCAATTTATTAGGATTAAGTCCTAATCATAACCCTAATTAACATTCTGATCGGGATGCCTAAACCTTGAACGGCAGATTGTGTGCGTTGAACATTCACTACCATTGCGTTTCGTATAATACAAATATATTACATATAATATATATATATATATATATATATATATATATATATATATATATATTACAATAAATATGATGGAAAAATATGTGAATATAGTTAGTATTTATTGCAATATAATATATAGTGTACGTTTACATCGTTAAAGATTACGAAAACGACGGTCTAATAAGTTAAAATACTACAGTTGAATGTTATATTTTGTTTAAATTCTCAGTTCTCATATATCAAAAAAATATTTGCTGTATTTAACTACACATTCAGTATTTTAAATGTATAAATTACTTATTTTGAATAAATTGTTAATTAATGGTATACGAATCAACCCTTTATTTAAATCTATAAAAATTGTTTTTGAATATAGACTTATTTCTATGACATACGTTTTACTTGGAACTAAAAAAATGTATATTTGATTTAATTTATAATGTTTTTCTATTGAACTAAAATAATTAAGTTGCAACAAAATATATGTACGCTTTAAAAAAATTAACTTAACATTGAGACAATATTCATGGCCATTGTCAGCAATTGATTTATGTTTACGAATGCAATAGATCTCGAAAAAGCTGCTAATTATAGACTGTAAACTTTTCCAAAACTTATTTGATTGCTTTTTATATTTTTGGAGTATCATATCAGAATCCTATATAATCATATGTAACACATAACTACTTTGTATGGAGAAGATAGAAAAAGAGAGAGAGTGAAAGAGAGAGAGAATGAGAGAGAGAGCGAATGACAGAGCGAGAGGGGAGGGGAGAAAAGAAAAATCCAAGGGGATTAACATGGATTACTCGATGTTGATGGGTATTGCCATATCATGTACCTGCATGTACCCGCGCGTGTCCCCTATACTGTTTCGTTTCTTTCTCTCACCTGCTCTCACTGTTTATTACCTGTCTATCTGCACGCACTTTCTACGAGGCCTAGCAGGCAGTTTACCGATATACATGCAACAAATGTTGCCATCATTTTGTTATTTTTTTTTTTTGTTAAATTTGCAGTCAAAAATATCCTATCATTTAATCCTGACCGTATAGAATACGTATTCAAAATTTGAAGGCGTTCGAAATATTAACTTACATTCAGGCAAAACATGATTTTCTTAAATCAAGAGAATAGATTTTCTTAAGAACAAAAATTCAGTCAACTAAATATTTATTTAATTATAATGTTCGAATTACTTAAATTTAGCTCATCATAATATAAAAATAAGCATTATCATTTTCTAGGAAACGTTTCTTCCAAACAAGCTGATCAAAATTAAAATGGAAAACCTGAATTTCTTAAATTTAGTAATCATATACCTGAACACAATACTTTTGATTCTCTAAAAAAGGCTTTACAGAATCCAACTAAGATTTTCTAGAAATTAGTATTTAATTGTTTTTATACAGTATATATAGAACAGAGTTACACAATACATATATAAATAAATATGTTCTTAATCTAAGAAAACAAAATTTTGAATCAGAAGTTTATTATATTAAAACAAAAAAGTAATGCATTGAATTCAGAAAATCTAATAGCTAGAATTGCAAATAATCTAAATACTTAAATTATAGATTGATCAAATTTGTGGTCAAAGATTTTTCTGATACTATCAAAAGAACAATATTATCGAATTAATTAAATACAAATTTTCTTAGTTTAAGAAATAGATTGTTCGAGATAATTCATTACAATTATATACTGCTAAAATTCTAATATAAAGTAAATATTACTTGATTCAAGAAATTTATACGATTTTCTGTACTAAATAAATATTTTCTTTAACCAAGTAATCGCATAAACTTTAATCAAGTTAGTAGGTACTAAAATAAAGCTTATATTTTCTCAACAGCAGAACCCAAATATTGGAAATTAAATGAATATTTTCTTATCTAAAGTAAATATTATCTGGAACCAATGATTTCAAATTTAAAATCAGGAAAATAAATTCTTGGATTAATTAAATATCTCCTAGAGTTTTGTCAAGATTTTCTAGAAAATGGGTGTATATATATATATATATATATATATATATATATATATATATATATATATATATATATATATATACAAGAAATATATTCAATATTTGAAAAAACCATTTACTCAAAAGAATGAAATAGTTTTCTCAAAGGGTAGATTAGATCTAATTGATTATTCCTTGCCAGTTGTAAAATCTAATAAATATTTATTTAATTTTATTAATCGAAGCACAAAGATTTAAATATTAAATGTAATAAATAAATAGTAAAAACTAAAAAATATATATATAAATCAAAAAAATATTTTCTATTTTTGAAAAAATTATTTACATATAAGATATAAATAGTTTTATTAAATGATTTATTCTTTTAAATTTAATATTTAAATATTTGTGCTTCGTTTAATAAAATCGAAAAAATGTTTATTAGTTTTTAACAACTCGTTGGATATAATCAAATAAATATATTTCACCTTTTAATAAAGCTATTTAATTAATTGTTCATATTGAATAGCTTTTCTAAAAATTGAATATATTTGTTAAATTTGAGTATATATATATATATAGTTTTTCAAATATTTATTTATTTATCTTTATTTTTTACGTATATGTAGTTCCGTTCAGTAAAATTCAAGAAATATTTATTACTTTTCAATAATTTATTTAGTGTAATGTAATAAATATATGTTCGCTAAGCAAATAAACTTAATTGTTTGTTTTAAATATGCGGTTTACTCTAAATTACAAAATATTCATTCGTGTTAAATATGTATCTTTCTGTTTTAAGCATAAATTTAAATAAATATTTGTTGTATTCTAATAACTATTGAATTCATTTTAATAAATGCATGATATAATGTAAATAGCAATGAAATAAAATTTATTATATAAAAATTTAATGAATGCTATTATATAAATAATTTACAGGAAGTATAGTTTTTTTATATCAAATTAGTATTATTATTAAGATGAACGCAGTCTTATTATCAAGTTTTAAATTCAAAATTTAAAAATATATATATATATATATATATATATATATATATATATATATATACATACGTATTTTCTTAAAAATTTGGCAGCGGGGTGTAGCAAATGGGTTTCACTGGTGTGGACGAAGAAATTCTTTAAGTGGTATACCCAGGTATACTTTTTCGTAGCCTCGATCATCGCCACGCAGCGAATTGAAAATTTTAAGAAAATATGTGTGTATATAAATACATAGATACACACATATGCACGCAGGCAAGAAAATCTATACGCACTACAAGAATTTCGACACCAGTTAATCCCTTTATTGCATCTATTGTTTCGGCGTCCCCCCTACTGAACGCCGTCTCTCCCTCGATCGCACCAGCTCGAAAACCAGCATCTGGAATATTGCATGAACGGAGTACCGACGTTCACCGCCGCAGCGCTGAGTGTCAAAATTTTACTGCAATGTCTAACATGGGCATCGGCGATCTCCCCTTATTATCTCTGGTATTGTACGCCAATTGGCGCGGTATATCATGCATTTTGCTGCGCAATATATATAGAAATAAATAAAATATTCTTTTTTTTATTTAAAAATTAATTTATTAAAATACGTGAATAATTAAAAAACATAATAATACCTATATGAAATAATATAAAATAATATAATATAATGTATTGTAATATAATATACATATATATATATATATATATATATATATATATATATATATATATATATAATAAAATTCAAAATTGTATTTGACGACTGTTGAGAATTAAATTAATAAATATTTTTATCGGTCTTGCAGTCTTTATAATATAATATATTAACTAAAATAGTGACAGTCAGGCTGTCCTTGTTTATGTTCACCCCTGTAGAATCTGAAATAAAACTTATTACTACAATAAATTATATCAAAAAATTAAAAATAAAAATATAAAATAAAAATTATTAATAAAATAAAAATTATAAAAGTATTATTCTATATTAGTAAAGGACAACCTAACTGCCACCACCGCCTTAAATTTAGAATTACCTTCTTGTACAACGTTTTGAACCACTACGGTTCATCCTTAGGAACTAAACTAAATTGAAAAACTCAGGGTGATACTTTATATACCTTATCTCCATTCTAAATTTATTAGTATAACATTTATAGGACCCCCTCTTTTTTTCTTTAACTTAAATGCGAAATACAAATTCTATATTAATAAGGAATGATAAGTGTTGTCCAATTTACTCGACTCTAACATTAAATTTACATTATTGGGATTTTTTAAAATATGAATATTTTCAAGATTTTCTCTTTTATATGTATTCTTAATATCATGTTCCAAAATATTTACATTTTCAAAGTCCAAAAAATGTAACAAAGTTTAAACTATGTTCTTTTAGCCCAGATGTACCATTCATGTTATTTTTTTATTAATGTATTTATTTTTGTTCTAATTATTCTGATATTTACATTATAATTATTAATTATGATTATAAATAATCTATATAAATATAAGTATTAATTTTATCAGAATTTCTTTTCTTTCATAAAATTTTGATTTAACTGTTAAGTGTTTTTGTGCTATTTTGGCTTATATTTTCTAATTTTTTGTTTCTTTTTCATCTGAATGTTCTTGATGATTTTCATCTTGATCTGATTCACTCTCTGAAGGTGGAAAATCTGGCATTGCTAAGTCAATATAAAAATTGTACATACACTATATTTATGAAAAATGAAATATTGTAAATAAAAAAATTACCTAGTCTCTCTTGCCTTTCTTGCTTGGCTTTGGCCAAAAATTTATCCTGAGCAGCTATAATTTCGTCACTGTTTTTGCATGCTGCATAGCTCTCTAACAGTTCAGCATTAAGTTCTAGAAAAGAATGGCCCCAGGAAAATTTATTAAGATAAAAGTTTGCTTCTTCAGAATATCCAGTAATAATTAGAGTAGCAGCTATAGCTTCCACGCAACTTAATTTACATGGTTTTCCATAATTTATTGGATTAGCAGCAACAAGAAAAGGTAACAACCTTGGATGATGAGTTTTCATTCTATTAAAAGGGGTATCATCTAATCGAGCCCAACTACAATCAACTACAGCACAGCCATTTTCTTGAACAATTTGTTTATCTAAGGGAGTTACACACTGGAATTTGAAATAAAATATTCTGAATTTAAATGATGTTAAACAGCTATGATAATATACAATATATTTAAAGCTTATTTATAATAAGTAGTATAACTAAAGAAAATAGTAAATAAACCTTAGTTCCTACAGGAGTTAATACCAATCCAGGAAAACGAGATCCAACTTTAAGTGTTTTTATTAATCCATGTCTTGAAAGTTTTTTACCTGAACATTTTTTTGGATCACAATGTCCAAGATCCCACATTGCAACAGGAAAAGGAACTGGCCATTCTTCCTCTGATTCTGTAAAAAAATGAACATACTTATAAAATAATGTATATCAAGATTTCTATTGTACTAAGTATTATTTCTTTCCTGATTCTTCTTTATCCGACTTATCTCTTTCCTGTCTATACTTCTCTTCCTTTCCTATAAGATGACGCTTTCGTCGATCAGATAGTCTATTTTTATTTTTTCCTTTTGAGGACATTCTTCGGTTTATATTCGAATTTAAAATTTATATTATACATGGGATATAGTTTTATACCACATGAGAAACGATATATCTCTTCATTGTTAAGGTTATATTTGTGAAGAATTATTTTTAGCAGAATAATTTCTTATTTGACCCTTAAATTGTGAAAATTTTCCCCCAAACTTTAAAATTTATAATTCTGTAAAAATATTTACTTGTTATTAGCATTTAAATCACTGATTTAATTTTCTTTCGATGTATATTTAATATAATTTGCAAAACACACTTCAGCTGCTAACTATGAAAGGTAAAGATAAGGAGTGGAAACTCCGTTCGCTTTACATGGGAAAAGCTTATCAAAAATTAACCGGAGATTGTAGTTCAGATTTGTCCGGTAGGCGTCGCTGTCTTGGAATCCTCAATTGTTCTGCATGCAACAGAAAGAGAAAGCAAAAGCTAAAGCAAGTAAGGGGAATAAACAAACAGAAGTAGAGGAGTAGAAATTTAATTTTCTCTTCTCTTCACGCTCACTCTGCATAACGCTGCTCCCGACTCTCTTTTCTTCAAAAATATGTATTTGAATGAGCAACCTCACAGGATGTCGCCATCTAATTCTATCCCGAAGTCCTTCTGTGTAATTTGTAACGATTTTAGCGGAGTTTTCACTCCTTCTCTCTACCCTCCATAATTCTACGTATAAACGGATGTAAGAGAGAGTACAAGCCAAAGAGAGTGAGGGGAAAAAAGAAAGCAAGAGTAGGAGAACAGAGATTTAAATTTCTCCTCTCTATATATGCTATAATCAGATGTGTCAGACGGTACTGCCAACTCAGGCATGCGCATAAGAGGCTTTACCCCTCCGCGTGCTAATTAGCTGAAACTCGTGCGATATTTTAAAGTTATATGATCTATATGATCGTATAAATCAACAAGCAAGGCTGTTAAACAAATTATTGATGCTATAAATTATATTAAGTAATAATAATTATTATTTTAATAATAATATTTGTACTATTTTATTATTATTAAAAATAGTATTGAGTATAATCATAACTATTAATAATAATTTTAATATTGAATGTTGATATTAATTAATAATAATATTAATCATAATATTCATAATTAATAATAATCTTAATAATTAATAATCTTAATTAATGAGTTTTTAGTAGTAGACATGTTGTAAAATATTTCTGTGCATGAGGCCACAGTTATATATTAGCATTAATAATTTGTTTAACAGTCTTACTTGTTATTTTATACGATCATATAGATCATATAAATTTAAAATATCGCGAGAGTTTCAGACAATCAGCGGGTGGATGGGTTATAGCCTCTAACGCACATTCCCGAGTTGGCAGTACCACCTGGCACCTCTATAATATCCTATCTATACCAGATAGCAGCGCGTGCTCATCACGATTTGGCTCCAGTGTATGCGTGTGGACCCAGGTTATCTTCATCCCACCCAGCCTGGAGCTCAGGCTGCAACAGAACAAATTGCACAATATACGCGCAGATTACGAATGAATACGCAATGTTTACGTGATCCTGATATATTTACTTTAACTACCGAATCGTGTCTGTAATCTGGATCTATTCTGGAAGCAGGATTTGCTTCTCCAAAACGTAGATCATATATGGAGACAGCCTTGGCCTACACGCACATACACACTGGAATCAAATCGTGGTGAGCACGTCTTGCCATCTAGAGGTTTGTTCCGAAACGGCTCCAGTAAGTTGCCAGTAAGTACTTTTTTGGCACATATAACTATAAGATATCTCATTTCTCTCTGATTTAAATTTTCTATTAGGCATTCGCAGCAGATATATACATGGCGACATTTATAGGAAAACTTTAGTTAGTTACCTTGCGTATGCCATTTTATCGATTACCTTAAGTCACTTGAAAAAATTACCATTACTTTGCCTTTTTACAGTATAATTTTACTTACCAGCAAAAACTGGGCCGACGACTAGAACTGTTTGGATCCCGTGGTCCAACTCGTGAAAGCATACGTCAACGCGTTCAAACTACCGATATTGTTCGACGCAAAGACTCTAGCTGCCAGACAGAAGAAAGACGGAGAAGTGCTTAGAATTCTAGTAGACCGTAATCGCCCCCTAAACCTCAAACAAATCACGTTTAACAATCCTAACTACACGTCGTTTTACTGCGATATACAAGGGAGCAACGTGCGTCTCGATATCCCGGGCGAGATCAGAGAGGATGACAATTCGAACCCGAGTAGCAAGGTAACCGATCGGTTACTGCGCCACCGTCGAACCTGTCACGAGACATCGTGCGCTTTTGCAGGAATTGCAATGCATGCCCATCCTTGAAAATTACCAGGCATCACGGACCAGTATCAGCGCACTTCATAGTACCAGACTCTCGTTTCGAACACTCCCACCTTGATATTGTGGAGACGTTGCCAAACTACGAGGGCTACCAACACCTGCTCATTATGGTCGACCGATACACCAGGTGGCCGGAAGCTGTTCCCCTTCGGGATATCACCGCTCGATCTGTCGCGTTCGCGTTTTACAACATGTAGATAGTTAGATTCGGTGCGCCACTGAGAAGTACCTCTGATCAAGATACTCAGTTCAAAGCTGAATTATGTAAAGAGCTATTAGATTTCGCCGAATGCGAAAGAATACGTACATTCGCGTATCACCCCGCCGTGAACGGTATGGCGGAACGCTGGCACCGAGATCTCAAGGCAGCTTTTATGTATCACGGCGACGATCCCGAGTGGCTACGTCTCCTGCCGATCCCACTGCAGGGCCTACGATCTCACATACGTACGAGCGTAGGCGCCAGTCTGGCAGAATACCTGTACGGTACAATGCTCCGTATCTCGGGTATCTTCTACATGGATCAGGGATACGAACCAGACGACGAGACTTTTCTTACCGAGCTTAAAGAGTATGTGCGCCGTGTAAAACCTGTGCCCGTACAGCACAACAATTTATCAAAAGACTTTGTTTTCAAATACCTTCACTCATGCTCGCATGTCTTTCTATAACGTCAAGCGAAAAGACGCCTCTCCATTGTCCGTATATCGATCCGCACAAAGTAATTGACCGTAGCTACGACGGGAGGGATTTCATTACTGACGTCGACGGGAACACACGCACCGTGTCCGCGTGTTTCGTCAACGACGACAATGATAACAGGGATGAAGACAGGTCGCGTCAGCTACTTATACCACGCGATACCTCCTTCCACAAGGAACAACGAGGACAACGAGGACATACCATCTGACGTCGCGTGAGACTCCATAGATACCCCGTCCAGACGGGAATCACCCCGACGACCCAAACAATACCTCCCCCTTCAGCTGTACTCAGGAGGTGTACACATAGGCCGAATATCCTGCGGCGGTAAGGAAGCCACAGTTAGATTTAGCTGTTCATTTAATAAGTTAGGGATCACGTAGCCTACATCTAATCGACATATACGAATGGGATTGTTACAGGTACGTGCACCCCGAATTACGCCTATCAGACATATCAATAAAGCACCAACTTGGAGACATGGGAGCGACCTCAAGCGCGTGGACGTATGCGCGCGAGCGCCGAGTTAGCAAAACTCCAACTCGCTAAATTTCAGGAAAAATTTGAAGCACGGTACCATGCAGAATCTATGCGCTTTATGTGATCAATGTGAAATAGTATGGCATGCGAACGGAGCGATCGCACGCACAAGTTTCCGCGATTAATAATCAACAATGCACCTGTACTATATTTCTTTCTGTACAACATCAGAATCCGGATCAGTAAAAAACGCGTACGCGATTTTCTTGAGGCCCACCAGCTTGAACAAATAGAGGTGGTGGAAATCAACAACTCTGGGAAATATTCTACGGCCGTCTTCCACTGTTCCGACCTTCTCAGCTCCGCTGAAATACAATATCGGACATGCCTAGACGAGCTCAAATATTCCTACCGCAATGAGAAACCCACTTCCGTTAGGTTCATCTCCTTATCCTTTTACGATGTACACTGCATCACTGTACCGGAGCCAGTCCAACCGATGATTCCGCGAATCGCTATCGCCATCACCTGTTTCAAAATTCTACATTCGATAAGCACACAGCTCGAATCTCGCGACTTTTTCGGTCTTTAGGAAGCCCTGGGTAGCCCTGGCTGCTTTAAGAGAATAGCTACCCAGCTTCACAACGGCATTCCACGATACCGCGCCGCTAACGCTTCAAAACGCATGATAGCGCCGCGAAACTTTTTAAATTCAATGCATATCGACACACTTAACGTACGCTAATCTTCGCGAACAATTCGTATGCGACCGCAATGGTTCAACACGTGATTTCGCACACGCCCAAATTATGGAACTTAGATTTGCGTGGTAGGGAGAGAAGGAGGCAAATCGACTTCTCTTAAGTTCGAAGAAAACAAGGACACTCTTAGGAACTTAGCTACAATTATCAAATTAAAACATCAGCTACAATTAAAAAATTAGCTACAACTGAGACATCAACAACGTGCTCCTCGACCTAAGCTTGAGAGACCTCACCGACCTTTGCGTCGGAAATCCTCTTGGTCGAAGGCGGGCAAGAACCATAGACTAGAGGAATCTTGTAAATATGTGCAGACAAAACAGGATCCGCAGTGCACAGTTTACAAACTGCATCCTGAGCTTTAATCACTTCTACGTAAATAGACTAGAGCGTTGAGATGCCACAATCATAGAATTGCCAAAGGACAAAATTACCTTAGTTTATAAGAAATAGCTTTAAGAATCAATGTAAATAAAACTTTCTACTCTTCTCCTATCAAAAATTTTTCCTTATTACGATTAAAAAAATCTCAATTAGGGAGGGGGTGATGTGGAAACTACATCCACCGAATTATCGTGTAACTAGCGACCTCATTAAAATAGTGGAAGAAATTTAGCTGTAAGCGGCGAGAGCGCTCGCCGCACTAATTTCATCTAGCCGTAGAGTCTGTCCAGTGCAGACATACGCATGTGTGTTATACAGTAGAATAAAGAGATTCTTTGTTATAATAGTGTAGATTCATTTCTCCCGTACCCTCGTTTACGAGATCTTACATTCACCCTAAACAATTGTAGAAGCGCATGTTCGGGCTCAACAATACTGCCACTCAGTGGAGTCGAGCAGTGGTGAAACTCACTATATAATTGTATCATATTATATACTGATACCAGAGATGAATCACGAACAAGGTCCGTCTACAATCTCGACTGTCGATAAATGTAGGGCGCTGCTGAAAATTGTCCGAATAGCTATTCGGATACTTTATATATATAATATAATTAACTCATCAGGCAAATAAGGAGAAACAGCGTGTACAGGGTGCTGTTAAGGGGAGGGGTAAGGTGGCAGTCAGGCACGATACCGAAGAGGGGAAGTAGGGGAAGTGAGGGGCAGAGTAAAAGAGAAAAGAACTGGGCGTATATACGTATATATATATATATATATATATATATATATATATATATATATATATAAAAGAAATGCGCGACTAATTCTTTTCTCTATTTGGGCAAGTTCGGACCGACTTCAACCGCGACTAAAATCCATTCTCTCTATCTCTCTTTCCGTGGGTGAGTAAGTGAGTGAATGAGTGAGTGAGGGAGTGAGTGAGGGAGTGAGTGAGGGAGAGAGTGAGGGAGTGAGTGAGGGAGTGAGTTGGTGGGTGAGTGAGTGGGTGAGTGTGTATGTGTGTGTGTACAATGCTAAGGTAAGCCATCTAAAATGTGTCAATGTCTGCGGAGGTCAAAAAGAGTGAGAGAGAGGGAAGGTGAGGTATCGAGTGAACGTGTCCACGTGCTGTATGCAGGTCCCGTTTGTATCGGATAATCCAATCCCTGTTAATCCTCTTGGGGGTTTCTCCAGTCTCTCTCTCTCTCTTTCTCTCTCTCACTGTCTCCTATATATAAGATTGGTATATGTCAAATATGATTATACCTATAGCATGCTTCAAAAATATGAAAAGCAATCAAATAATTTTTGAAAAACGTTTTGAAAAAAGTTTAGTCTACAATTAACAGATATTTTTAAATCTATTCAATTTATAAATACCAATTAATTTGCTGATAATGGTCATTATTATTATCTCAATGTTAAGTTAATTTTATCAAAGCGATTTTGTTACAATATAATTGTTTTTGTTAAACAGAAAAAAATTACGAATTAAATATAATACATTAAACATTTTAAGTATAAAAAAGACAAAACAAAGTCAGCCGTTAAAATATATAAATATATAATTATAGCAATTAGACCTTCAAATATACATTTTTTAGTTCTAAATATTTGCAAGATAGAAGATATTAAATTATATGCTTCAGAAAACAACGCGTTCAATGAATTCTGTTTCTATTAAGATGAACATCAGTGAAAAATGCAGGATTTTTAGGGCATATTCTTAAACATAAAGAGCATTATGATGAATTAACTGATGCATACATCTAATTTCTTTTTATAATTATCAATTAATAAAAAAATTGATTGATTTTGTTACATTTGGTTTCTCTGCAGATTTTCTTTAATTTTAAATTTAATCCATTTAAATACATACTTTTTAAATTAAACAAATGGTCTATACATATACCATTAGTAGACCATTTATTAAAAATAAATAATTTATGTATTCAAAATACTGAAATGTTTATTTAAATACAGTAAATATTTTTGAGGTATAAAAAATAAAATTTTGTTTTATGATATTCAGTTCATAATTTGAAAAATATTTATTTGCTTTAAAGAAATATTTTTAAAAAAATTTTAATTTTATATAATTGAAACAAAATATAAAATTGAACTGTAGTATCTTAACTTATTAGACCGTTATTTTCGTAATCTATAACTATGTAAACAATATTATATTAGTATTGTAGGCAGCGCAACGCAACTTAATTTGAAACGCAAAATCTCTGCCGTTCAAACTTTACATATATAATTATAAAGGTTAAGAATCTCTTTATGAAGGTAGTAACCGGTAGAGTCATGTGTTAATATGCGAAATGCGATGAAAACCCTGGGTACACTTAGCGAAAAAATTTTGGAAGCATTTTTATTTTTAACTAACCAGATATGAAAATTAACGATAAGCTTATGAAATGAAATTTAATGCTTTTAAGAAAATGAAATCGATTTAGGTAATTTAAATAAATTCTTTTTAGACAATTAATAATATTTTTTTAAATTAAAAAATATCGTTTCAACTAAATCAGTTAATACATTTAAAAATACATTTTTCATAATCAAAAACAGTTGTTTATATTAAACAAATTTTTCGTTCTTTCAATTAGAAGAAATAATTTTAGTTAAAATTTTCAGATCTTATTTTAGTATACTTAAATTTACAATAAGTATTTCAAACAAAAGTTGTAGATCTTATCAAAATACATTTTTTGTACTATACACTGAATTTCTACAACCAGCATTTCTCAAGAAAAATGTATTCGAATGTATCTATATTTCGTATAAACGTAAAATTGTTCCGGGGATCCTGAAACGGAAATGTTGAATTTTTCTCCAAAAATATATAGTTTGTATAGAAAAATTACATAGGACAAAAAAATTTGTATTTTAATGAGCTTTATGATTTTGGTTTTAAATGTCTTTGCAACTTTTTTCATTTTCTAAGATAAATTCAGCAAACCACGATTTTTATGGAGTTTTCATGGATTTGGAAATACATATTTAATTTCGATTTGACGTTATTATGATGTCAATAATCCGCGCTCCAAAAAATATAAGTATGCAAATTTTCAAAAAAATAGTGACAGGACTTATTCAATACAGTCACACCAGTACCGATGCTTCACAGGGACCCCAAGATTAAATTGTTGATTATTTTTCGAGAAGTATTCCCAGATATAGATTTACATCAGATATTCTCAGGTTATTCTCAGATATAAAATTTATACAGATATAGATTTATAGATGGAGAATTGTTTACATTGATATTATTAAACTGTTTAATAAATCGGTTACATTACTATTTTGAGTAAAGCCGAGACGGCGGATGCTAATATATATATATATATATATATATATATATATATATATGTATATATTAAAAGTTATTTCAGTATAATACATTACGATGGTTTCACAATGAATTTAAAAAGTTTTTGTTAATAGTACATGTTTGCAGTATGATCGCTGCGATGTAAATTTCGCGAAGATTTTTTGATAATACAGCCTTGTTCCAAGGCTGTTGCGATCATGCGGCAATCTAAATGCGTGCTCGCAGCAAACTTCCTTCAATAAAAATTGCTATGTGAGTCTATAACAGAGATCGTGGATGAACTTCCGAAAAACGAACCTAATTGATTTGTCGATTTTTTTTGGATGCTGATTAAAATGATCGTAGTGGCGTTTGATGAAATAGGAAGTAATTTTAAAGAGAATGTCTACGCTTGCTACTAAAATGCTGGCGACATCTATTAGACGGAAATGAACTACGTAACTAAAGCAACTTTTTGAAGGCTTTTCACATGTAAAGCGAGCAGAATTTCTATACTCCTATTTTGTGATTTGTACATAAATGTACACAATTATGGCCGTTCATTGTTGTTCTTGGACTTAGTGATCCCTTAAAGCGAATTACGGAACTTAAACCTACTTAAACACGAGGTATAAAATAACTAATGGATATCTTTATTTTTTTATAGATATGTAGGATAACCAATCTGACCATCGTCATAATATAGATCACATATGTTGACAAGTTTATGTGCGAAAAAGGCGAGGCATTTGACAATCGTGTATTTTTCCATCGTTCTGCGTGCCTTTCAATCTTTCTCGAAGTTTAATACAATTCTCGTTACTTATACTCGTGGGAATATGTAATACTTCTACTACTTCAACAGTATACATATTCTAATACCAGTTAATTATTCCGCGAATTATAGTTTATAAGCTTGTAACATGTATGCAACTTCTCTTCGGATTTTTCTGTTCTTTAGAAATATGTGACGTACAGACGTGCGATTTAGGCCATGTCAATCTGTTATATTTAAAAGATTCGAAGCCATGTGAACAATAATGCTTCTGATTTATTGAATAGCCTAAAAGGTAAATAAATCTTAATCTATATAAAAGATAAATATTTGTTTTCCCAGTTATTAGCCAAAAAAAATAAGTGTCATATTTTTTAAGTTCTGTAAAGTGAATTGTAAAATACCAAATATTAAATAGAATTGAATAAGTATAGAATAATACATGTTTATACAGAAGAGCTTTTATTATTACATTATTGTACCATGGTATGTTTATTACATGATAATAAATAATTGAACATTTTCCAAAGTTGTTTTGATTAGAAAATTCACCACCTTTAATAGTTATATAGCAGTATTTTTAATAAATTGACCATTGAATTCACAATCCTCATTTTATGGATTGATGAAATAATTATCATCTCAATGTTATTATCTTTAACTATTATAAAACAATTTGGATTTCATTTGACATTTAGAAAATCTATTAGTTTTTGATGTAAACATTTATTTATATTATTTCCAATAATTGTATAGATTTTTTAATTCATTATATATTTGATAATTATCTTTTTAGTTAAATAATTGTCAAATTCACATTATTGAAGTATTTATAATAAATAATAATTATTATTATAAAATTCTATTAAAAAGATATAACAATATTTTTATTTATTTTAAAATTGTACTTTGATAATTATTTGATTTAATAAAATATTTTATTACTTAATATATCTAATATAACAAATTTGTATGTGCCTTGTTCAAAGTTAGTAGTTATTTGTTAATAGTAATAAAAACATTTGATTATCTTTTTGCTAAATATTAAATTTGATTCATGTTCTTATATAAGATTACAAAAATTTATATTCAAACATGTCAATACAATTTATTTTTATGTTTTACAGTTTTTTTAAGAGACTAATATAATGGTAAATTAATAAATATTTTTATCAGTCTTATAGTCTTTATACTATAATATATTTTACCAATATAATGACAGTCACATTGTCCTTGTTATTGTTGTCATTTGTTATTGTTAACATATTCTCCTTTACTAACAGAGAATATAACTTATTTTTACTTTTTGTTATTATTTTTAATTTTTAATCTAATTTTTTTTTATTTGTAGTAATAAGTTCTATTTCAAATTCATCGGAGGTGATAATAAACAAGGACAGTGTAAATGCCATTATTTTAGTATAGTATATTATAGTATAAAGAATGTAAGACTGATAAAAATATTTATTAATTTAATTAAAAACAGTTGACAAGTACAATTTTTAATTTTAATTTTAAGATAATGGTAGTTAAACTGTCTTTATTTGTAATCACCTCCATAATTTAAATCCCTAGATTATAAAATATAAAAATCAGGAATTTTTGCAGATCCTTGAAGTGGAGTAGAAGCAGCTTAAAATGTCAGGCTTTGCGGATCAGGCAATTTTTTGGTAAAGATGTAGTTAAATTATTCTTTATTAACATAATTGAGCTTGGTTTTAATATGCTAAATGTTAAACTTGAGATTCTACTAGGGTGATTAAAAATAAGGGTAGTTGGCATGTCATTATAATTAATTAAATAAAAAAAACACACTACTTTTCAATCTCAATATTACTACTTATTCTAGGGTTATATAAACTTAATTCATTATGTATGCAGCTATTATTGTGAACCTAGGTATGGACCTTTTAATAAAATAAATATAGATTAAATAATATTTTGTTTCCATCTTCTAAATGATTCTGGATTTAATGTTTCCATATATCCTTTGCTTTATTTTACATTATTTTGGTTATTTATGATAATTTAAAATAAAATACCATTATTTTTTATTGAATTTTATTTGTTTATTCCTGTTTATGGTCTTATTTATTTTAGAGTACATTATTGAATTTATTTACATAAATCAATATATATTATTATACTTGTAATTTTCAAATATCATTAAAATTGAATAATTATCCAAAAAATAATAAAATAAATTATTTATAATTATTTCTTTTGAAAAAGATGTTTGAAGAGGCATTGAGATATTTATGAAATAATGAATGCATTTTTTGTGCATTTTAGACTTAACTGTAAATTGAAGAATACTATTATTTATATACGCAAATATATGTCTGAATATAGAACAGATTTTTAAATAAAGTTATGCTTATTCAATGAGAATTGAGTACAAATACATGAAATCTTTAATTCCAATATAATTTAATTAATTAGTACTCATATATTATATTGATAAATACTTATATATTAAAATATGAATAATATTGCTTATAACTTAAAGAGGGTGAGAAAATGCTTCATCAAAGCATTGATAAATACATTCTTCTTTCGTACTCATATTAGAACAAATAAATCTAATTTTATTACATACAGAAATTTGAGTAATAATATTATCAATACCATAAATGTTTAAATAATTTATTATACTAAAGTATGTATCTAACTTTTTAAATTGTCTTTATATTGTACAGAAAATATTGGTAAGAAAACAAGCCTCCAATTGGTTCAAAGGGTTCTGGGAAATGAAACGTAGATCAAGTCCAGTTCAACAATGGGTTGATTCGTTGCCATCACCTGTTAAATCAACTTCATCTATTAGCTCATTGTCAAGACAGAAGATTATATTGGCTAATTCAGAATCAACTTCTATTCCAGAATGCACTCTTGCACAAGCTTTTAGTGAAAAGGCAAATCATCTTACATATTCAAACATGACTGTTACTACTCCAATTTCAGTTCCTCATTCACCAGCGATAATCTATCCTGGTATTTCTAGGTATAGAAGATTTTCTTATTTTGCACTTCCAAAGTTCAGATAAATTTTTCACAATAATGAAATAAGTAAAATTTTAATAAATCATTTCATCATTATATGAGTTAACCATTAAAATTTGTTACATTTTATTTAAAATTTTTTGTAAAATATTTTTCAATTATAGTATACATTAAATTTTAAATAAATTCTAAATTTTACCTATGAAAATATGTTTATTAAAATATAATACAAAAAACATATTAACTTACACTTTTATTGATTATATGTTGTAGTTTTGTAAATTCGATGTAAATAATTTAGAATAACTTCGTTTTGTTTTATTGTTTTTTGTAAATACAAAATTACAAATTAGTATACATCTTTTAATATTCATCTCTAATTACAGTTAGATGAATATTGTACTACAGAATTTATAATTGAGTACATTGAACTGTTTAAAAATAAGTTATGTAAAACAAAAATGTGTGGTAGCTAGATTTTAGTATTTTAATTTTAGTAAATTTTAACAAATATACAGATCATTAAATATTTTAGATTTTTGGAAGAAAGAATAATCAAAAAGCTCTAGCTAGAAAGACAGACAACACAGAAGTTTTTTTACATAAAATTGTTCTCAAGCTAGCTCCTTCGAAGTTTAGATATTAGGATATAGTGTGGGAATGGTTTAAAATATAGAGACGAATTTAATGGAAGCTTGACATTTTCAAAGCAATTATAATTAAGTACAATGGTCTTACTATCAAACTTGAGAAAAGTAAATAAATTACTTTTCTGAGTTTTTATTTTGCCATACTTACTTTTACATTAAGTTTGTTCTTATAAAATTTTTTTTAAATAATTATTTTTATAGTACAAAATTTATTTTGTTTTACAATATATTTTCTTATTGGGCATGGGACTGCACTCCCCTTCAGCTACCTGCTACCAGTTCAACACTTCTCCATCGGACTTATCTATTCTATCTACTTGAAGTAATACGATTGTCAACCCTGTTTTGTTTGTGTGAGAAGATGGACAAGATAAGCTTCACCAGGCTTCACCAGAGATTAATAGAGATTGCTAAAGCCCATGTAAATGAAAGGTTCCAAAAATGGTGCTGTTGCTTGCTGCGGCAGAACTCCGAACAAGATCCGTTTAGGATCGAGAATGTAGAATCGTAGGATTCTGTAAAACAATGATGTCCGAATAGAAAAATATAATACGTGTGCCGGTAGTGCAAGCGACGATGAGCGTCTGGCTGGAAAGGGGGGAAGGGATGGCAAGCGTAATGTAGTAGCTAGTGCAGCTGCAGCGGGCTGCAGTGTCGTAAAGGAGAGAGGAGGGAACCTTAAGAAATGAAGGGAGGCATATCAAGCAATATTCGAGCAGATTCGAGACGGAATAATCTACTACTGGTACCAATTCATAATTGTTTGAATATTTCAAACTTGTATCGTTAAGTCGTTAAGTGATTTTAGTAAATTTTATTTTCTTTTACATGGGAAAATCTCTCTCTCTCTCTCTCTCTCTCTCTCTCTTTTTCTCTGTCTTTCTTTCTCCTTCTCGTATAAAATGGTTCTGAGAGAGAGAGAGAGAGAGAGAGAGAGAGAGAGAGAGAGAGAGAGAGATTTTCCCATGTAAGAGAAAATAAAATTTACTAAAATCACTTAACGACTTAATGATACAAATTTGAAATATTCAAACAATTATGAATTGGTACCAGTAGTAGATTATGCTATAGTAAATTAGTAACATATGTTATATTAGATTAAGTTTCTTTGATAAAATGAAGCATTTACGCTGATAAAAGAAGCATTCGTAGATATTCAATCTACAATTAATTAATTTTAATTTATTCGTTGGACTAGGAACTATAGTTTATTTTGCGTAGTGTTCAGTAACAGCTGATAAAAGATACTATTCCTCAATGTTGTTTAACATTTAAATTACCATAAACTTTTCAATTCCGGACCTGCAAGTACATGTTAAAATAATTTTTGAATTATATTTTATAGTACTGTATTCTAACGTTATAAATAAGTGAGTGCATAGACACACTTTCAATAAGCCAATTTTATTGAATAATAATAAGATATAATTTTGAAACTTACACGAATTGGTACTCATACATATTTACATATATCTGACTATGTAAAAATTGATTTCAATGTTTTTTTCTGTTTAAATTATAAAGGATCATATCGATTTATTTTTAAAATAATTCTTGCAAACAGATTTATTTTTTAAATAGGACCACTCAGACTTCTTAAATTTCGTTGAATCTTCCTGAGAAAGGATGTTATAAAACATGAATATATTGTATAATAATATTGAAATTTTCTTGAAATATCTTACTCATATTCGAAGTGGAATTATTCTTAATATTTTATATTTAAATTAAAAATATCTGTATTTATATTTAATTCAAATTATTGTTTTAATACCTGAAATAACTAAAATAAAAAAAATAACTAAAATAAATGCACATATTCGTGCGCTTGGTTCCGTATACATACACACTCACAGACACGCACGCGCACAGGCACATATATATATATATATATATATATATATATATACAAGTATATAGGAATTCAAACGTACAAATATGTGCATTTATTTCAATTTGTTTCTAAATATCCCGTCTCGAATCTGCTCGAATATTGCTTGGTATTGTCTCCCTTTATTTCTTAAGGTTCCCTCCTCTCCTTTATGACACTGCAGCCCGCTGCAGCTGCACTAGCTACTACATTACGCTTGCAGCTCGCTTCCCCCCTTTCCAGCCAGACGCTCATCGTCGCTTGCACTACCGGTACACGTAATATATTTTTATATTCGGACATCATTGTCTTACAGAATCCTACCATTATCGATCCTAAACGGACCTTGTTCGCCGTTCTGCCGCAGAAAAAAATTTTTTTAGTGGCGCTGCGATGGAACCAGATGTACCTATGTCTCTAGCAATCTCTATTCATCTCTGGCTTCACTGTGGAGGGTACAGAGTATAGAGGATCGAGAGAAGGAGTGAAAACTCCGCTAAAATCGTGACAAATTACACAGAAGGACTTCGGGATAGAATTAGGTGGCGACACCCTGTGAGGTTGCTCGTTCAAATACATATTTTTGAAGGAAAGAGAGTGGGGAGCAGCGGTATGCAGTGAGCGTGAAGAGAAGAGAAAATTAAATTTCTACTCCCCTATTTCTGTTTGTTTATTCCCCTTACTCGCTTTAGCTTTTGCTTCCTCTTTCTGTTGCATGCAGAACAATTGAGGATTCCAAGACAGCGACGCCTACCGGACAAATCTGAACTACCATCTCCGGCTAATTTTTGATAAGCTTTTTCGATGTAAAGTGAGCGGAGTTTTCACTCCTCTCTACCCTCCATAGTAGAGAGAAGAAATGGAAACTCCGTCAACGAAGATAGACATGGATAGAAGCGTAAAGCCCATATAAAAAGTAAATTACTAGCCGAACATATAGATGTCACAACTGTGTCTAACCCTGATGGTAATAGTTTTTTGTACACTACCAGTTTCTGTTTTACCACTTCGCGTCTCGACGAGAATTCTAGCTTTTTTCTTACTACACATGAGCAAAGAATATATTACTTTTTAAAGTGCAGTCAATACAAAACTGTAAGTCTTCAGTAAAAATACTTCATGCATTACTTCTCAAAGTACAGTTAGTAAAAAGTTGTAATTTCCGTCGATACGTGAAGTGGTAAAACAGGGACATGGTAGTATGCAAAAAATTATTACTATCGTGGTTCGGGGTATCGGGGTACTAACTTACCTCGGTGTTGTTACACATTTTATATGGTCTTTACACTTCTATTCGTGTCTATCTTTGGTGGCTCTGCTAAAATCGTATCTAATTACTAGCCAGGACTTGCCGAATTGCCTACAAGGAGGCGATACGGAAATGACTATGTAAATGAACTACTTAACTCCGGTTAACTTTCACAAGGCCTTTCTCATCTAAAGCGAGCGGAGTTTCCATTCCTTCTCTCTATCATCCGTACCTTCAATATATCCTCTATTGCTAATAGCATGGAGGATACAGAGTAGGAGTGGCAACTCCGCTCGCTTTATATATTAGAGCATTAAATATATAGAGGCCGCCTGTTCAATGGAGAGGCTGAGGAAAAGTGATGGTTGGTTGAAAGTTTCTGGATGAATGCGCCCGCTATGGAGGGTAGCAAGAAGGAGTAGAAACTCCTTCTCTTTACATGGGAAAAGCTTATAAAAAATCAGCCGGAGATGGTAGTTCAGATTTGTCCGGTAGACGACGCTGTCTTGAAAATTCCTCGATGGTTCTACATGCAACAGAGAGAGAGAGAGAGAGAGAGAGAGAGGAGAGAGAGAGAGAGAGAGAGAGAGAGAGAGAGAGAGAGAGAGAGAGCAAAAGTCAAAACAAGTAATGAGAAGAAAACAAGCCAAAGTAAGGGAGCACAAAAACGATTTTAGTGGAGTTTACATTTCTCTCTTCCACCCATCATATCCTGAATATAGCCAATGGACATATATATATATATATATATATATATATATATATATATATATATATATAATACACTCGGCTTGTCAAGGGATAAATCAGAATTTCGTGTTCGGACGGTAGAAAGTCCAAGTGTATAGGGATCATCTGCATGCGGAGTTTCCTGTTCAAATGATAGCATACGATGTGTAGGTATGTAGGAGCAACTCCTATGGGGAGTTTCGTGTTCGAACGGTGAAAACAAATGTCCTCTAGAATAGAATAAAGCATAACATTTATTCTCTTAATTAATGTGTATAATAATAATCACTAGTTACAAACTATTATTTCGCTCAATAATAGTGTAATACTAAATTTGTAGCCAGTAATAAAATGTAGATTATATAATGCATAATAATTGACAAACTTTTTCAGAGTTTCTATTATTACTTTTGTTTATTATCTCTATTATTATATGAATACAAAGTTGTTGCGTCCAAAAATATAATAATAGATGCACAGTTTCTAGAAAATCATGTTTACAAACAGAAAAAAATTAACATCTACTAATCTCATACGCATAGTCATATCTTAAGTTAGAATGGAAAGGACACATATCTTTGTTTCTAATTTACACTGTAATTTAGTGACTACTATATGCAAACTGATATTATAACTAATAATAGTGCAATTATCGATTCTAATTAGTAAATCATAAAAATATTTCTATATAATGTAATGCACAATAACTGGGATTCTTGTCGATGTCTCTTATTGCTTTTTGTAAGTCAGATAATTGCATTAGCAATACTCAAAAGTATTAATATTCAAATATATAATAGTATGATGCACATTTTCTTGAAAATCACAGTTATAAATCTAAATAGATTAGCTTCTGCTAATCTTATATGTTTGGTCATATCTTAAATTAGAGTTTAGTTTCTGAGGATGAACCGTAGCGGTTTGAAACGTCGAGCACCAAAGGAGAAAATAGCTGGCGGGGGCCATCAAATTGTCCTTTGTTAACATAGAATATATTTTATTATTTTTATTATTGTTATTTTTAATTTATTTTATTTTATTTTATTATTATTTTAATTTATTAGTTGTAATTTTTAATCTAATTAAATGTAGTTGACTGCGCCACTTCGTTGTTTAGAAGTGTATAAGTCAAGTAGGACTTCCACAACTTCCAAGAGCAATATCCGTAACCTAAGTCGACTTCTCCAAGTCTATAGTTCGATATTCTCACAAGCAAGTAAAATAAGTGAATTTAATAGTAGCCTAGAAGCACTCTGAAAAATCACCCCCAGCGCGAAGGCATGTCTTACTTATAGTTCTCAGTGTCCAAACTTGCTTGCGAGTAGAAAACGAAGGCATAAAAGGCTAGTCTTTATTCGTAGTGTAGGAAATATTGACATTTTGTTACCTGCTTCAGTAAGGCAAACTGAATGCCAGTTCCCATGCATATAAAACTTGAAACTTACTATAATAATGTAAGCGGCGCGAACATACCGCCCACCTCGAACGAATAATTTCGTACGATATGCAAAAATAAACGACAATCATCTATTAGTTTGACTGCAATGCCAATAGATTAGTTGATGTATTGTCATGAACTGGAAGCAAAATTAATTTGTTAGCTGGTCGCTTGTATTCAGAAGTAGCAGTACGCAAGTCACTACTTTCGTTAATTGATCATTATCTGGATGTAAGGCTGTGGACGTCCTAATAATAGACATTTTGATAAACGAAGCAAGTTATCTTTGAATAGAACCAAATTACCAATTTGAAAGCTATAATTAGGCTTAAACCAGTTGGTTCTCTGTTGTGACTGACCAACATATTCCTTTTGCCATCTCTGCCAACAATGATTTCTCATCAGCTGCATCAACCTCCATTTGGAGCAGAGAGTTTGATATTTATCAATTTCAACAAACGGGTCAGGAAGTGTTACAAGTGGACCACCAATGAGAAAATGACGTGAAGTGATCGCACTCACATCTGCTGGATCTGAACTAAGTGCGTTGAGTGGTCTAGAATTCAAACACGTCTCAATATCAGCCAAGAGAGTTGAAAATAACTTGAACGATAATTTTGATTCGCCTATAATTCTGTAGAAATGTCTTTTAAAAGACTTCACGTTAGCTTCCCAAATGCCACCAAATTTAGGGGCTCTGGGAGGAATAAAACGCCATTCCACCTGATCTTGGGCCAGGGTAAACGCAATTATTTGTTCTGAAGTAGGAGCTTTAGTAAAGAGACACTGAATTTCAACCAGAAAATTTTAAACAGAACCTTTCTACCCAGAAAGTCTCTGTAAATTACTTTACAGAGACTTCGACGAGCAGTAAACCTCCGAAACGCAGCCAAAAATGCTTGTGCATTAATATCAGATACTAATTCCAAATGAACTGCTAGAAGGACCAAACATACAAAAACTGTCACATACCCTTTAAAGGATTTTTGTCCCCTTTAAGAAAACGCCTTAATCCAAAAGGTTACAGGTGCTAATTGAAGGTAGCTATCCTATTAACTGCTCCTGAGTTCGAGCATTATATTGAACACAGGTGATACATTCATGAACTATTTGTCGAATAATACTTCGAGCATGCATTATCCAATAACTGCTCGATAAATAGCTTTGCACAATTATAGGTCTGCCATGTAAAGTACAAAGGTGAGCTTTTCTAATAAGTAAAGTAATGAGTAATAAATAATAAGTAATAAGTAAAGCGGTAACATGATGCTTTTTTTGATAAAATCACTGGGTGCTTCTCTGATTCAGATAAGAAAGATTTGTTAAATCTATCACCTACACGAAGCAAATTATCAGTATAAATAAAAGGTATTAATTTACGTAATGGATTTGTTGACGGACGTTGCTATCCTGAAGACAAAATTCGAAATTCATTGGAAAAAGTCGACTGTTGGACCAATCTAATTAAAGTAGTAGTTGCTATTGATATCTCCTCAGCCGACAAATAACTTTTTCTTTTCTGCTCTTTAGAAAGTGACAGATTTCTACGCCAAAAAAGACAATAAGCTATAATAGCAACTAATTAATAAATATTTTTTCATTGGTCTTACAGTCCAATCAAATCAATCGAAAACAATACGTAACAATATCAATACATATCTACAATAACATTAATACATCAATACACAAAAATAATAAAAATAAAAATAAAAATTAAATTAAAAATTATAATGACAGTCAGACTGTCCTTGTTTACAGTCACCCACGTAGACTAATCTAAAAATAAAATATTAAGTCTGTAGTTGTAAGGGAAACAGATTATAATCCGTAAGAGAAACAGATAGTAAGAGAAACTTTCATTAATAATGGTTATCCCAGTGAATTTATTAATAGATTAATTGCTGAGAGATTGTTTGACATTTATAATACTGAAAATAGACATAATGCACGAGTTGATGTTAACAGAGGCAAAATTATTGTCTTACCATATGTTAGAGGATTATCTAAAAGAATTAAAAGAAATTTTCGGAAATATAACATTAAAATTTTCTTTAAAAATAGCAATAATTTGAGTAGGTTGTTTAATAATTGCAAAGATAAGGATGATTTATGTTTAAAATCAGGAGTTGTTTACAAAATTAATTGTATGGATTGTAATAAATACTATATTGGACAAACAGGTAGATATTTAAAAAAGAGAATTTATGAACATAAATATAGTTTGTGTAGCTCACACATTACTTCCGATTTAAAGGAGCATTGTTTAAAATTTTTACATTCTTTTGATTTTGTGAATGTGGATATTTTAGAACATGGTATTAATAATAAGTATAAAAGGGAGAGTCTTAAAAGTATTCACATTTCAAGGAATCGAAATAATGTGAATTTAATGTTAGAGTCTAGTAAATTGGACAATGTTTATCATTCCTTATTAAATTGATTGGTTTTGAACAATTTGTGTCGAGGGGGAATTTAGATTTAATTTACTAAATTTGGTAGTGGCGATAAGGTATATATAGATTAGAATAGAAGGTTTAGTATATTCCCTGATGAGGAACCGTAGCGAGCTTGAAACGTTGGACTGGGTCTTCAATTAGGTAATGGTGTTGGGGACAGTCAGACTGTACTTTACTAACAAAAAAATTTTTTCAGCTAATATTTTATTTTCAGATTAGTCTACGGGGGTGAATGTAAACAAGGACAGTCTGACTGTCATTATAATTTGTAATTTAATTTTTAGTTTTATTTTTATTATTTTTGTGTATTGATATATTAATGTTAATGTAGATGTGTATTGATATTGTTACGTATTGTTTTCGATTGATTTGATTGGACCAATGAACAAATATTTATTAATTTGCATATAAACAGTCGACAAAAGTACTATTAAATTATAATAGCAATTTATCTAAGAAGGAAAATCTCACAAAACATTCTTTCCAATCTTGATGGTTTTGAATAAACCATACTTCAGTCGAACGTCGAATTTCTAAATTTGTTGAAATTTCAGATGAATGGGTGGGCCACAAGGTGGCCGTCCTCAATCAACCCAATAGGCCCTGACCACTATATAATTGATTCTTGTAACTGTAGTGCAGTACATCCTCTCGTTTCTAAGTGTCCTGGATTATGTGAGGACGGCACGTATCGCCATTTAGCTGTCGGCAAAAGAGTTATAATCTCACTAACTATTTGCAACATATGATTTCCAAAGAGATGGATGTGATCTTAGCCATGCCCGAACGACTTTTGAGTTGGACCAACGATGAATCTCTTTAGGCGAAGAGTTTAATTTAGAAAGTATTCTAGTCATAAGTTTGGCTGATAATCTGCACCACAGAGTTCCAATTTTGGTAAACTTACAACCTTAAGTGGAGCTACCTTTGTTTTAACGATAAGCAGCCGTGGTGCATATCTGGTATTTGGAACAGTCATAAAAATTGTAGCTACAAAGTCACGCTCAGAAACGTGACAAAAGCCATGCAAATGCCAGAATTCACACTTGCTTGTATTTACCCAACGTTGAATTCGACCTGAAACAGGCGAATCCCAATCGACACCTTGCATCAACAAACATTGAATTAATGTTTTTGCACGAATAATAACTGGGAACAAAAACCGCGGGGTCGAAGAGTTTTGATACATCTGAAAATAGAATGCTTTGTGGTTGCTGTAGGTACTAAAGGCAGTTTATCTCAAAAATGAAAAGCATCATCAAGTGGACTCCATCATAGATCAAAAGCCGAAACAGTTTCCTTCTCATTTCACTCTTTCAAATCGTTTTGAGAGTTTAATAGATTTAAATTGCTGTTGTTTGTTGTGCACTTGCCGACAAACATACTAGTAGAACTAAGCACTTTAGTAAGCTCCTGATACGTTTGTTCGGCTTCATACAATGTATTTCCGCCAACTATGAAGTGATCAACGTATCTATTTCTGGGAATAATTGTAGATCCAATTTTATGTGAATGTGCGACCAAATTGGCTAACTCTTCTAAGCAAGCATTCGCCAAAAATGGAGCTGATACTGTTTCATATGTAACAGTAAGCAAGCACCAAACTTCAAGAGGTAAAAGTGGATCAAAATGACAGTATATACGTGTCCACTTACAAGGGGAGGCTCACCTCACCGGAGAACCAATTTTCTCCAGAAGGTGAAAAATTTATTCAATGGGACAAAAAACTAAAAAACATACCATTTTTTATTCAAATGGTCTTTCTTTCCCATTAGTTTTAAGTTAAAAGGGTGTCTGAGTAATAAATTTTATCTTATTATTACATATATAGTTACTCATGGATATTAACATTTTATGCATTCTCGCTACTTCAAATATCTCATTCTTAGCTAAAAGCATAAAATATATGTTGTTTCTAACTGATGTATTCCTATTGACAATTAAAATTATGTTAAATGAAGTGAATTTTGTTAAATGTTTTAGGATAGTTAAATAATTAGCGCATAAAATTTCGAAATATTTCTAAACATTTACATTAATGTTTCAATGAACCTTATATTTATTATAGAAGGTTTGAATGCAAAAAAATTAATAAATAGAATTGCTTAATATAGTTTAAAATATTATATAGAACGTATTATTAAAAAGCATTTTAAAAACAATCATAAAAATTAATAGTAACAGAATAAATATTTTAATTAATTCATAGTATTCATAGTACATAAATCCAAGAATACTTTGAATTTATTGAAATATTCATTCCATTACTATTCAATTATATAAAATCAAAATATATTTTTAAACTGACCTACTGATCTTGGATGTATTTGATCACACATATTTGAAAATATTTGAAATGCTCGCTAAAATTACTCCAGATGCATAATTCATTTTTAATTTAATTTATTCTTCAGGTTACTTATATTTGAGGTTCATTCCCAAAATGTTTTGATATTCTTGATAGTAATCATTAGAAATATGAAATTTTAAAAAGCTATTTTTCACAAAGTAAATTTTTCTTAATTATAAATGAAAATTATTTTTGTTAAATTAAGACTAAAGAACTAGCTATCTGATACAATTTTTCTATTTCATATTCCGTTTGCTTTATACAGCTATCGCATACAAGATTATACCTCATCAGCTGTTTTTCTAACTCTCACTGTCTCTTTATTTTTATCTCCTATCAAATGAGAATAAAACTTTTGTTTTCTAATTTATGATTAAAATGAAGCAAATTTGATTTTAATAATAATCTCAATTTGCAAACATTTCTAGCTTTTTATTTATTTTAAAGAAATACATTTCTCGTGCGCACAGATGCTTAAAATATCTTAAAATGTTCTTCGAGACAAGTGTAACTCATCCACCTTTTCCTAACATATATTCGTCATCTTTATTTTTACTGGGTTGTTTGATTACTGTCATACCATTGCATTCTCCATCCAGTAAACATAAGAATGACGAATATATATTAGGAAAAGGTGGCAATGACTCTCTTTATTTACTTTTAGTTAGAGCTGCATGTTCTTTTCTCTTGGCTGGTATAAAATCTGCGAACTGCTTACAATTGTTCGCAAAATGCGGTCCTGGACAAGAGAGGCGTGCGATGAATGAATGGTTGCCGGCGTAGTTGAGAATACGTTCTGAGTAGGAATACATCCGAGGCTTGTAATGCGTTCATTTAGCCATGCCTTGGTTGACAAGCATTCAAATGCTCCGTTATTATATAGAACTAATTTGAAGTAACTACGTTCTTTAAGAGACTCTGGTAAGGAATTAAGTTGGTAGTCACGCTCACGAAGGTCATTTCAATAGTCGTCTAACATAGTGTTTGTTATCTGTGCTAAAAAATGGTGAATTCTAGGAGCTGGGAAATGAGTAAATAGGGATAATAAAAATTAAACAATATTTACGCGGTAATAAATAATTTACTTGATTTGGCATAAAAACCCCTTCGGGATAAGGGGAAAAGCCGAATCAAGCATACAATTACTATTTATTAAAGAAATATATATATATATATAGGAGATTACTACACGGACGAAAATTAATATAAATCAATACATATTTACATTGACGTACAAACCTAATTTTAAGATCGAGACGCGATTAACATACAGACAAATTTTACATTCACACCCTTCGCGCAGTTTACGTACTTGTCGTCGGCCTCTTTACCGACGGTGACACACCTGCCGTGGTCTTAAAACCAGCTCGATGATTGGATGGGAAGCGGTACGCCAGAAAAAAACGCGCCACGGTGCTCCGACGTCTCGGACACGGGTACAGTCCTCGTCCCGTGTGCGTCCGGACAATTCCGCGGCCGGCGGGTTGTCGCAATGGCGTCCGCTCAGAGCGCGTAGGCACTCAACCAGACAGCCTCTAATGTGTCTGGTCCGCTTGTCACTTACTAGATATACACATATAAAGCGCGATAACACACACAAACCGATATTTCCACAAGGAAAATTAAATTAATACACAAAACGGCTTACGCGCCGTAGCTAACAGCGACTCGAGCGAGCAGTAAACACTCAAAAAAGGCAACGCGCGTGATTCACAGACAGGAAAGTCGGCGGATGGCAAATTGCACAGAACAGCAAGATGTAAGCGCTCGGAATGCTCTGTTGAAACTGAAACTACGCAGAAATAAACGAAAACTGTAAGAGCCTCTAGCGTTACGTTATTACTCCCCTTCCCTACGGAGCGGCTCATCAGGCTTCGTGTGTGCCGCCCCCGCAAAGGGTCATCCGTCGGCCGCGTGACGGGCTAGCGCTCAGGTATAGGACCAAGAACACATGGGTCGACCATGTCGTCTCGGGACTTTCCCTGCATTATAAATTGACAGCTGCACTACAAATTTAGCTTGACGGTTATAAAGATACTGCATTTCGTTTTTTTCCTCGCCTGTGCGCATACCATGCGAACATTCCGCCCGCCTTCGTCCATCGTAGGACGAATATTTACAGAGTGTTACATTTACATGGGATATTTAGTTCGCTTTTATCTTATACGTATTCTACAATACCTTATGAGGACTCCTAATAAAAATTTACAGTAAATCTAATTATATGAAATGCGCTTGCAAACGTTAGAATAACTACAATATTGAGAGAATTATATCTAAACAAATTTAAAACAATCGAGAACAATGTATACATAGCTGTACACTTATTATAGACCGCTTTTTACATATATATACGCATGCATCGGTACTTACACAATTTCATTACTATCGCGCGAACATAACCTCCCTTTTTTTTTCATCAAACATTTCTGTTATTTTCCTTCAGTCTGGGTGTTTTGATTTGTTGCCAATGGACTGAGTCGTACTATGTGTCTGCGAAATGTATTAGTCGCTGTTTTAACGGTTACCACCCGAACTAAACCGTCGGCCCCTGGGTGAACATCTATCACACGTCCTAGTGGCCATTTTCCTGGTGGATAACGATCATCCATCACTAGAACAAGCTGTCCGACGGCAAAATTTTCGTTTGTTTCTTTCCATTTGCCCTTTTCCTGTAGCTGTTGCAGGTATTCCTTGCTCCACCGTTTCCAAAAATTGTTACGCAATCTTTGTAGCAAGTTAAAGCGTTTAAGCAAATGTTCAGGCCCATTAGGTGGTTCCTCGTCCGGGATTAAAGCTGGTGTCTCCTCAATCAGAAAGTGTCCTGGCGTTAGTGCGTGAAGATCGTCTACTTCGGAGCTCAGTGGATATAACGGGCGAGAGTTTAAACAGACTTCGACTTCTATTAGCATAGTAGATAATTCCTCAAAAGTCAGTGTATGCTCTCCCACTACCCTTTTTAGATGGTACTTTACAGATTTGACACCTGCTTCCCATAGACCTCCGAAGTGAGGAGTTGTTGGTGGTATAAATTTCCAGTCGTTGCCATCATTTGCGAGAACAGAAGCTGCTGATTTATAAAATATCGATGATGCTTTAAACATATCTCGCAGTTCTCGATCTGCTCCATGAAAATTTGTTGCATTGTCACTATAGAGCTTCCGACAAATTCCGCGTCTACCAACAAACCGTCGAAACGCTGCAATAAACGACGCGGACGTGCAATCGCTTACCAGTTCAAGGTGAACGGCTTTCGTTACAAAGCAGATAAATAATGCAACGTAGCCCTTGTACGACTTGTGCCCGCGTCCCTTAGTTGCGCGCACTTGAATCGGTCCGGTATAATCGACGCCTGCTATTGAAAATGGTCGAGCCGGTGTTACGCGTGGAGCAGGCAAATTGCCCATCAGTTGATTTGCTGTATGAGGCTTGGCTCGTTGACATGGTACGCATCGATAGATTACCGATTTTACAAGACGCTTACGGCCTAAAATCCACGCCCTTTGTGCTACAAAGCTTGCTGTGAGAGTAGGCCCGCCGTGAAGGCACGCTGCGTGCGCTTCTTCAACAATCAATCTACTTAGATTTGATGCATATAGTAAAATAGGGGGGTTTTTTGAATCGTTTGATAAACCGGAGTGAGCGAGCCTCCCGCCGATTCGCAGTACACATTCATCATCGATAATTGGTGTAAATTTTCTCAACGGGCACCGCTTCGATAACGGCTTATTAGATTTAAGAAGGGAGATTTCCTTTGAAAATGCTGCTGCTTGAGCCATTTTAATAATTACAATCCGAGCTCCTTGGAGTTCCCGAGACGTCAGAAATTTCGGCAGTGCGCTCAGTTTCTGCTTGCGTCTTCGCAAGATAATTAATGGGCGTAAACAATGCGCCACGATGCGAATCAAGCGTGTCAGAGGTGAGAATTGCGCGTTTATTTCGGGCTCGGTATGCTGAAGAGTCCCACCCAGCCATCGATCTATTGAAAGGTGTGGCAAAGACGCGAGAGACTCATAATACTTTAACCATCGGTCACGCAATTCTACAGGTAACGCAGTGTCCCAGTCGTATTTTAACAGCCAAAGATCCTGCATCAATATTTTACCGACAACAGTAACAGGGGAAAGCCAACCGAGCGGATCAAATAAACGTGCGATATTAGATAATACAGCACGTTTGGTTATCGATTCCGATGGTGCACCGCCTCTGTCAAAGCTAAATGCAAAGACATCATTTGCGGGATTCCATTGAATCCCTAAAGTTTTGACAGAGGCATCTCCATCAATGTGTTTTTCGCCGTCACTTTGATATAAGTGAGCAGGTAAAAGATCGGAATGGTTCGCAGCCCACTTATCTAAATCGATCCCCGCCGCATTTAAGATTCCCGTAAGCTCGACGCGTTTTGCAGTAGCTTCCGACAAGTCGTCCGCACCTGCAAATATGTCGTCCACGTAAGCGTTATTCTTTAAGCAGTCTGCGCCGTGAGGGAATCTCGATTTTTCTTCGTCGGCAAGCTGCAAAAGCGTTCGGATTGCAAGGTACGGCGCGCACGCGGTACCATACGTTACCGTTGTTAAGCGATACTCAACGGGGGGCTCCGCTGGGCTAGGCGCCCATAGGATTCTCTGATAGTCACGATCTTCTTGCGGCACGCGAATCTGACGAAACATTTTCACAATATCTGCTGTGAAAACATATCGATATCTTCGCCAGTTAAGCAGAACAAGGCTTAAATCGCGTTGCAGTGCCGGCCCGGACATGAGGAAGTCATTAAGACAGTGCTTCTCACGCGTTTTACGCGACGCGTCGAAAACGACGCGGATCTTTTTTAACGCGCTGTGCGCCAAAGTCAGCACTGCATGGTGCGGTAAATACCATGCCTTCGGGTTATTAAGTTCAGACTTTGGCACACGTTCCATATGACCTAGCTCCTCGTAAGCTGTCATAAAATTGCGATACGCTAGAGCCACTTCCGGATCCCGTGAAAAACGCCGATACATAGATGACAGAGAGCCTAACGCGATTCGTCGCATTTCATTTGCACAAGCGGGTGGCTCTTTCTTAAAAGGAAGACGCACTGTGAATCGCCCATTTGAACTGCGCGCGCAAGTGTCACGGAAGATTTTCTCACAAGCTTCGTCCTCTGGCCTTAATTTAGGCGCGATATCCGGAAATTCATTTAAGTCCCAAAATCGTTCTAATGACGCGTTCAATTCATCATTAGAAATATTATGCAATGCTTGCACCGATAAGCATCGAGTACGAGCCGCCCGCCCTGAAGAATTTATTTGAACCGAGCCGGATATTATCCATCCCAGTGCGGTGTCCTGTGCTACGAGTCCCGACATTGCCGTTGTACGTAAGCCCGGTCGCAAAAGTTGTGCATAAACATCAGCTCCTAGAATAATGTCTACACTGTCGCGCACGTAGAATTGAGGATCGGCGAGCGAGAATTCTGAAAATTCTTTCAAATTCAGTTTCACAACGCTACGCGACGGTAAATATGATGTTACTCGCGGTAAAATTAGAGCTCGCGTATTCAATTCAGATCCACTTTTTATGGTCGATCGCAACGTAAACGAAGTGACGAATTTCGCGTTTCCAGAATTCGTAGCGCCCACGCCTGACAACGCAACATTCGTTCGCCTTTTCGATAATCCCACCAATTGTGCGATTGATTCAGAAACAAATGTTGTCTCTGAGCCTTGATCGAGCAGAGCTCGCGCACGTGTTTCGATTCCGCTCGGTCCCCGCACAATCACTTGGGCTGTTGCCAAGATAACAGAAAAATTTTTTTTTGAAACATTTGCTGTGTGCGTGGTGACCGTTGACGTACTCGAATTTACATCGGCGACTGTTTTTAAGTCCTCGGATAAATTTCTTTCGCGCCCTGCTTGCTCTCGTTTTGAGCCGAAGTGCAGCAGTGAGTGGTGTTTCTCACGGCACGTGAAACACCGACCTGGAGATTTGTATTCCTGAAAACGATGCCGCCCGAAACAATTAAAACATAAATTTAATCGCCTTATTTCTGCACGACGTTCATAAGTATTTTTTGTTTTTAATTTAGGACATTTAGCCAAAATGTGCATGCCCGAGCACAATGTGCATTTCGTATTAGATTTGTGATTCCGACGAGCATGATGAATGATACGCGAGCCGCGACTTGATCTACTATTAGAGGACAGCTTCTTATCATTGGAATCTCTTGCCGCCATCATACTGAGAGTTTGTGATCGTTTTTCAAGGAATTTAATAAATTCGGTAAACTTTGGGAAACGATCTACTATACTCGACTGCACCGTTGTCGCGGGTGAATCACGCCTTTCATCCGCTATAATAGATTGATCGCGAGAACTGAGCTCCGATTGCCACTTTTCTCTTGATACCGTATCCAAACGCGAAGCTAGCACGTATATTAGCCAAACATCCCAATGTTCAATTGGCATTTTCATAGTCGATAACGCGCGTACGATACGTTGAGCTTCATCAGCTAGAGAACGCAACTCTTGGGCTGATTCTCCCTTTAAATGCGGTAAATTTGATAGCGCATGCAGATGTTTATTGACTATCAATCTGGGATTAAAAAACCGCGCCGATAATGCCTGCCAGGTTGCCGCATAGTTCGCGTCCGTCGTTGCTACGTTCTTTACCAAATCGGCAGCCGGACCGGTCAAACAGAGCTTTAAATAGCTAAATTTCGTCGCATCGCTCGCGATTTTGGAGTGCACTAGCGTATTAAATAAATCCGAAAGGCTCTCCCAGTCCTCATACTTTCCAGAGAACTTTGGAAGATCGAGTTTCGGCAGGTTCAACTTAACTAGTCCAGCTCCAGACAAATTTGCAGTTCCCGACGGAACGGTGGTAAGGGGATTATATGTCTCGAGTTGGTCAACCTTATCCGTGAGCGCGTCAAGCAATTTCTGATATGTAGAACGAGTTAAATTAAATATAATATTAGTAATGTACGGTTCACTTTCGATGTCATTTCGAACAATAATCTCCGCGTGGGTTTCACGAATTTCGAGTCAAATCTCTTTTAATGCTTCAATTCGTGTGAAAAGGTTATTTTTACTAACCGGACGGCCAGTACCTTCATTTAACTCCGCTTGCATATTTTCGATTTCCGATTTACGGGCGTTTTGTAAAGCTATGAGCTTTTTTAACTGTGTAGGCGCCATCGCGGTTAAGGAGATGATATAGTTACGGCTAAAACAGGGCTTTCTCACAGCAATATTTGTTTTTCTTTTCTTTTACGGATATTTCACAATTACAACGAAATTATTATATCGATACAAGCTTAATACAATTCAATAAAATGTAGAGCAATAAAATATAAAAACACACGCATACATGCACATACACAATATATATATATATATATACCTCTATATAACTACACGTAAACATATAAATATATTAACTTATAATTGTCCAACAGTCGAATTTCACAATATATTAATCGCGCAGTATATAAGCCTCAATGAATCAATAAAAACTAAACCTGCCCACTCATTTCTCACCCGGGGCACCATGTTTGTTATCTGTGCTAAAAAATGGTGAATTCTAGGAGCTGGGAAATAAGTAAATAGGGATAATAAAAATTAAACAATATTTACGCGGTAATAAATAATTTACTTGATTTGGCGTAAAAACCCCTTCGGGATAAGGGGAAAAGCCGAATCAAGCATACAATTACTATTTATTAAAGAAACATATATATATATATATATATATATAGGAGATTACTACACAGACGAAAATTAATATAAATCAATACATATTTACATTGACGTACAAACCTAATTTTAAGATCGAGACGCGATTAACACACAGACAAATTTTACATTCACACCCTTCGCGCAGTTTACGTACTTGTCGTCGGCCTCTTTACCGACGGTCACACACCTGCCGTGGTCTTAAAACCAGCTCGATGATTGGATGGGAAGCGGTACGCCAGAAAAAAACGCGTCACGGTGCTCCGACGTCTCGGACACGGGTACAGTCCTCGCCCCGTGTGCGTCCGGACAATTCCGCGGCCGGCGGGTTGTCGCAATGGCGTCCGCTCAGAGCGCGTAGGCACTCAACCAGACAGCCTCTAATGTGTCTGGTCCGCTTGTCACTTACTCGATATACACATATAAAGCGCGATAACACACACAAACCGATATTTCCACAAGGAAAATTAAATTAATACACAAAACTGCTTACGCGCCGTAGCTAACAGCGACTCGAGCGAGCAGTAAACACTCAAAAAAGGCAACGCGCGTGATTCACAGACAGGAAAGTCGGCGGATGGCAAATTGCACAGAACAGCAAAATGTAAGCGCTCGGAATGCTCTGTTGAAACTGAAACTACGCAGAAATAAACGAAAACTGTAAGAGCCTCTAGCGTTACGTTATTACTCCCCTTCCCTACGGAGCGGCTCATCAGGCTTCGTGTGTGCCGCCCCCGCAAAGGGTCATCCGTCGGCCGCGTGACGGGCTAGCGCTCAGGTATAGGACCAAGAACACATGGGTCGACCATGTCGGCTCGGGACTTTCCCTGCATTATAAATTGACAGCTGCACTACAAATTTAGCTTGACGGTTATAAAGATACTGCATTTCGTTTTTTTCCTCGCCTGTGCGCATACCATGCGAACACATAGGGATTCGCGACCGATAATCCTAAACTGTCATAGCTAAAGCAGCTTTTTGTTTAGCAGTATTGGATTTGAAATTCACCAATAATTCTAAACACCGTTTCTGTCTCCCTAACAATTCCTCGGTACCTTTTTCAGTCATAATGTTATTAGTATATGCTCCCTTGAATTAAGCAATATACTGTGAATGTTGAGTTAAATACAACAGAAAACTGAAAGCCAGGTCAAAAGTGTAAAGTGTAGGCTATACGTAAAAGTATATGCTCCTGAAAATGAGCAATATACTTTGCATGTCGAATAAGGCAAAATTGGAAAGTCAAGTGAAACGGGTATATCATAAATCTATAACCTCTTAGTATAGACTACTGCAATTGAACAATATACTGTACGTTCATGGCAAGGATCTGGCCCGAAGAACCAAAAAATGGAAGTGTATAAGTCAAGTAGGACTTCAACAGCTTCCAACAGCAATATTGGTAAGCTAAGTCGACTTCTCCAAGTCTATCGTTTGATATTCTCACAAGCAAGTAAAATAAGTGAATTTAATAGCAGTCTAAAAGCACATTAAAAAATCGTCCTTACTTATAATTCTCAGTGTCCAAACTTGATTGCGGGTAGAAAACGAAGGCATAAAAGGCTAGTCCTTATCCATAGTATTGGAAATATAGACGTTTCATTACCTGCTTCAGTAAGGCCAAACGAAATACCAGTTCCCTGGCATAGAAAGCTTGAAACTTACTATTATAATGTAAGCGGCATGGACAATATATTAGGTTGTCAAATATTTCCCTTCCCCTTTCTTGCTCTTCATTCAATGCTTTATAAAAATTATTACAGTAGTTGGATTTACTTCAAGTATGCGCCGTTTTATTCGATAATCTGTTTCCATCGAGACGGCAACTTCATAATACCCCTCTCCTTATTTGCAAAGAATTCGGACAGCCACTTTTCACAGGCCTCTTTTGAGTCTAACTGTACACCACCAAGGATGTTCGACATGGACAGGCACAGGTCGTAATCTCTTCACTTGGCGCTATGTCCGGACTATATGGTGGATGCGATAAAACCTCCCATTCGAACTCCCGTAGCTCTGACGAGTCATCAACGAAGTCTGTGGTCTGACGTTGTCCTGGTGGAACATTACACCCTTCCTGTTAGCCAATTGTGAATGCTTCTGGTCAATAGCCTGCTTCAAGTGGTCCACTTGTTTACAGTAGATGGTAGAATTAAGCGTCTGCTCATGTGGGAGCAGCTCATAATGGATCACCCTTCAATCCTACCAAACACACAGCAAAACCTTCCTCGCCGTCAATCAGGACTTGCCCACTGTTTGGGACAGTCCACCGGCCTTAGACCACGACCGTTTTCACTTGATATTGTCGTATGTGATCTATTTTTTGTCGCCAGTTACCATCCGCTTCAAAAATGAGTCGAGTTCGTTCCGTTTGAGCAACACATCGCAGGCGTTGATTCGGTCCAGAAGGTTTTTTTGCGTCAAATCATGCGGCACCCAGACATCAAGCTTTTGTTTATCTAGCCTTCAGCAGATGGTTTAAAATTGTTTGCTGACTAACTCTCATCTCTTGGACGATGTCACGAGATGCCACATGCCGGTCTAACTCGATAAATTCCATGATTTGATCCGTATTCGTCGTCACAGGTCTTCCGTCGGCTGGATTATTCATGGTGTCGTTGTCGCCGGCTCTAAATCGTCGAAACCATTCCTCTATGGTTCGAAGTGATAGCGTGCCATCTCCCAAAACAACTTTAATCTCATGGAACGTTTGTCTAGCGGATTTGTCTTTGACGAAGGAAAACATTAAAGTAGCGCGAATTTCGGCGTTAATGAATTCCATATTTATACGTCTATAACTTTTGAACGCAATATACAAACTAATCATGCATAGCGTCCTTTTTGTACGTTATGTCAAGACCTTTCAAATGATGTATAGTATTGCCAGATACAAGCTCTGTAGCGCTTTGTACAGAGCCGCGAAATTCATAAGACAAAAATGCGGAAGGGCGATATTTGACAACCTAATCTATAATGTTTGTATTGTACGCAGCACAACGTAACTCAATTACAAACGTAGGCACTTTGCCGTTGAAACTTTAAATATAATTAAAAATTTTAAAGACTTCTTATATAGTTAATGAAAAATAGCGCATCATCTGCAAGTGAAAATATGGCTGTACGATCGAGAAATTCTTGAAATACTTTTTCATTTTTAACACAAGCGACATTCAAATTAATGATATGCTTCTTAAATTACATCTAATACTTTTAAGAAAATGACTTTGTTAAATTTCACTTTATAATTTAATCAATTTACATAAATTATTTTTAGATAATTACTGCTTTTTGTTTAATTATAGAAATATCGTTTCATTTAAACCAATCAATATATTTAAATATATATATTTTTATAATGATGAACATTTATTTATATTAAACAAATATTTCATTATTTCAATTTGAACACATGCATTTAATTACATTTTGCAATTTGTTTTTAGTGCCAATGGTTATAATCTATATATCTGAATTTCATCCTTGTTGAAATACTTCAATTTTTGAACAGAATTTGTTTCAATAATTTTAAAATGTAAATTTAGGACTGAATTTTTTGAAATAGCCTACATAAATTTTGGTTCTAAAACTGCTACTGTAGAGTTCCTGTCACGTTATAGAGCAATTGTAAATAGTGGCTACCGTAGTTCTGTGCTCTATTTTTAATATAGAAAGTAAACTTACAGCGTTATTGCTATTTAAAGTTTTTCTTTTACTGAATAAAAATAAAAAATATCTAGAATGGCGAGGGTACAGCGGAGAAAAGGAAGGTGTCAGGATGGATAATGTAGCTACTAAAAATAAATCATACAGTTTATTAGAATTAAATTCTACTTCTAAATATTTTATTGATATCTATTTACATGCAACTCTCGGTCGGGATTTCCGACCGAACCCCCTGCGAACAAAACGAAAATAGAATAAATCGTAAACGATTTCTTTGAACGTTTCTTACACGATCATTTAATTTTCCGTAATATTATATCAGGTATGTGAATAAGTCTTTCCCGTTTTTTTTCAAATTTTGTGCCTTTATTGTGAAAAAATGGTTACAAATGAATTATTGAAAGTATTGGCCATCGCTAGCTACAACTTTTTCCCATCTTTCTGGCAACATACGAATCCCGTTGCGAAAAAATTCGACCGGTTTGGCCTCTATCCAGTCATCCACCCATTTTTTGGCTGCCTCGTAGGAATGGAAGTGCTGGTCAGCCAGGCCATGCGTCATCGATCTGAAGAGATGGTAATCAGACGGAGCAACGTCTGGACTATACGGCGGGTGGGGTAGGACTTCCCATTTGAGCGTTTCTAACTATGTTTTCACCGGCGGTGCAACATGTGGGCGAGCATTGTCATGTTGCAAAATAACTTTGTCGTGCCTGTCGGAGTATTGTGGCCGTTTTTCTCGCAGTGCGCGGCTCAAACGCATCAATTGTCGTCGATAGACCTCGCCTGTGATCCTTTCATTCGGTTTCAGAAGCTCATAGTAAACCACACCTAGCTGGTCCCACCATATACAGAGCATGAGCTTGGCGCCATGAATATTTGGCTTGGCCGTCGATGATGATGCATGGCCGGGTAGTCCCCATGATTTTCTTCGCTTCGGATTATCGTAACGTATCCACTTTTCATCGCCAGTCACGATAGGATGCAGAAAACCCTTTCTTTTATGTCGCTGAAGCAGCTATTCGCAAGTGAAAAAACGCCGTTCGACGTCTCTCAGCTTCAGTTCGTACGGCACCCAATTTCCTTGCTTTTGGATCATTCCCATGGCTTTCAAACGCTTGGAAATGGTTGTTCGGTCAACTCCCAATGCTTCAGCAAGTTCTTCTTGCGTTTGACAAGAATCTTCATCAAGCAAAGTCGCCAATTCTCGATCTTCAAAGATTTGCGGCCGCCCGGAACGCTCCTTGTCTTCCACGTCGAAATCACCGCTTTTGAAGCCTCGAAAGCATCCGCGAACACTTGAATCATCGACACAACCTTCTCCATAAGCCTCCTGAAGCAATCGATGCGTCTCGGCAGCAGATTTCTTCAAATTGAACCAATAAAGTGAAACTTCCCGCAAATGACGTCGACTCGGCTCAAATTTCGACATTTTCACGATATCAAACATTTATGATGCGACAAAATTTTAACTAATGTGTTAATATGGAATTGTTGACATATGAATAAGCTTTGATTATGATATATATAACCATTGAATACTCGCACAGTATTGGTGGCGCCATCTCTTACAAAAAACGGGAAAGACTTATTCACACTCCTAATACTATAAATTAAAATTAATAAGTATTTTTATTCGTCTTATAGCCCAATTAAATTAAAAATAATATAGAATTGTATTAATTTATTTTTATATTAATATTAATACATATAATCTATAACTAATTAACAATTATAATGCCAGTCAGACTGTCCTTATTTAAAATCACTCCCTCACCCCCGTAGACTAATCTGAAATAAAAATTTTATTAGCTGAAAATTTTTTTTGATTAGTAAAGTAAAATCCGACTATCCCCACCACTTTTACTTAATTGAAGTTACTGCTGCTATTATCCAACATTTCGAACTCGCTACGACTTCTTATCAGGGACCAAACTAAGCCTTATATTAATATTCCAATTTATATATACCTCCATCCCAAAATAGACATAATGTAAGAATTGATGATAATAAGGGTACCATTATTGTTTTACTATATGTTAGAGGATTATCTGAAAGAATTAAAAGAAATTTTCGGAAATATAACATTAAAATTTTCTTTAAAAATAGCAATAATTTGAGTAGGTTGTTTAATAATTACAAAGATAAGGATGATTTATGTTTAAAATTAGGAGGTGTTTACAAAATTAATTGTATGGATTGTAATAAATACTATATTGGACAAACAGGTAGATATTTAAAAAAGGGAATTTATGAACATAAATATAGTTTGCGTAGCTCACATATTACTTCCGATTTAAAGGAGCATTGTTTAAAATTTTTTACATTCTTTTGATTTTGTGAATGTGGATATTTTGAAACATGGTATAAAGAATGCGCACAAAAGGGAGAATCTTAAAAGTATTCATATTTCAAAGAATCCTAATAATGTGAATTTAATATTAGAGTCAAGGATATTAGATAACATTTATCATTCTTTATTAAATTTATTGGTTTTGAACATTTTGTGTGGAAGAGGGATTGTATATTTACATTATTGAATTTTTTAGTTTGGTGAGGATGAGATGGGGGTATGTAGAAATTGGAATATTAAAAAGTTTAGTTTGGTCTCTGATGAGGAGCTGTAAGCTCGAAACGTTAGACAACAGCAACAGTAACTTTAATTAAGTAAAGGTAGTGGGGATAGTCCGATTGTACTTTACTAATAAAAAATTTTTTTTCAGCTAATAAAATTTTTATTTCAGATTAGTGTACGGGAGTAATTTTAAATAAGGAGATTCTGACTATCATTATAATTGTTAATTAATTATTTATTATATGTATTAATATTAATATAAACATATTTTAATATAATTATCTATTATTTTTAATTTAATTGGACCGTAAAACCAATAAAAATATTTATTAATTTTATTTAAAAACAGTCGACATAAGCTGAATTAAATTACTTATAATGTAGAAACAATAGCGCAGGGGAATTAATAGATAATTTAGTTACAGAGGAGAGAAAAAATATCTCTCAAGTGAACAGTGAATTGAACAGTAAGCTCAAAATGCATTTATTAAAATTGCGACGAGCAAATAGTCTCGCGCAAATAATATTATATATTGCATTCAAGTCGCAAAGTCGCGAGCTGCGCGGCGCGGTGCGGGGGGAAAGAACCGTCAGCACGGCGCAGACGCGCGAGCGCTTTCGGGCCGCAGGCGGCTCGAAAAGCAGCGGCGAGCGAGAATTCGCGAATTACGGCGCTGCGCAGCTCTTAGGCGCGGTACAGTGCGGTAAGGGGAGAGCGAGCGCTCTCTCCCAATTCTCAAATAGAGCAGCACTGACTGCGAATTTTCAGTGTGCCAGCGGCCTCGAAACTGGCTATTCGAGGGGGACCTGTCGTCGGCGCGATAGCGGGCGACAAGTCTCAGCACACTCAGGGCGGGACGCGATCACGTAGAACAAAATAAGAAATAAAATTATAATACGCTCACGCGGAGCGCTAATTTTAAGTTAAATATAATTGTAAATTTTTTATAAATCATAAAATAAATATATTTTATGATTTTACTGTTTCAGCGGAAAATGGCGCGACTAAATAAGTCGAAAACAGGGGCTAGCTCGACAGTGCCGGAAGAAACTAATTATTAAGCATTTGTATTTTTTTGACAATTATTTTTTTATAGTTTTGTTAATAAATTTTCTTGTTGTTTTTTTTCTATAATAAATAAGAAGAATTTAATTGAGTTCCAACATCCAGCAAAGTCGGGAAAAATAAATACAAAAATAATAAAATAAATCCAATTCGAACTCTGGTGAGTTGAACGAGAGTGAGAATTGGATTTCGTGGTACGGTGCGTATTCGAACAAACTTGGTGGCGTATTGAGCGACCAAGGGCCTAGGCGTGTTGAGCGTAGGCCAAAGTACAGTACACACCGTAAATAATTAAAATTAAAAATAAATAAATTGAACTTGCACAAGCGAACCTAGTAGGCATGTTGAGCGACTAGGGGCCGAGGCGGGTTGAGCCGGAGCCACTCGCTTATGCAAGTAAAACAAACAGAACATAGCCTTTGGTGGCGTGAAAAGAACCGAGTGGCGTGCTGAGCGATCGGGGCCGAGGCGTGTTGAGCCGGAGCACGAATTAGCTCTCACCAAAGCGTTATATTACATGGCGCCCGAATAGGCGAAATTCATGGACACATTCGTGTTTAAATTAACAATATTTAAACTTTGTTAAATTTTTGAATTTTGATAGATCGAACGGAATTATTTGCTGGATGGGATATTTAGAGTAGACAACAATATTGTCAAATAATCGAATAATAAAAATGAAGGTCTCGGAGATATATAAGCTTCGTAAGGAACAGTTGCTAATAGAATTAGCAAAATTCGATTTAAGTTTGGACGGCAATGTTGTTCAACTCCGGCAAAGATTAGTTCAATACGTAAGTCAAAATCTGGAATTTTTTGATGATAAACCAGACGACGCGCCGGATTACATAGAAGAGCACGATAAGACGGCAGATGAGCAGCAATTGCTCACGGAGAAATTGGGAAAGACGTCGTCTCCACTATCGGGAGAAAATAATATGCTTTTATCATTTAATCAAGTCATGGCAAATATTCCAATTAGTCCGGGGGCAAAAATAGCCGACCAGATGAGAAAATGGAATTGCCATTTCGACGGGAAAAATGTTCATGCATTCCTGGAAAGAGTTTCGGAATTACGTGCTGTCTACGGCCTAACAGATGCACAATTGTTACAGGGCTTACTGGAATTGTTAAGAGGCGACGCGCAACAATGTTTTCGAAATTTTTCCAGGGATATCACGACATGGGAGGGATTGCAGAAATTAATGAGAGAATTTTATTTACCTCCGAATGAACAACGACAGTTGGATAGGCAAATAATAGATCGAAAACAGAAATCGAAGGAATCGATTTTAGATTACGCGAACGCTTTATGTACGTTAATGAGACGTCGTGGAGGCTTAGATATTCGTATACAAATAGAGAATTTGTACGAAAATATGTTCCCTGGATTGCAATTATATGTTGCAAGAGAAAACATAGCCTCTGTAAGCGATTTAGTGCGGAAAGTGGAAATCGTTCGCGAAAAATTAAATAGAATGGAAGGAGATAGAACAAAATAAACTTCCGAAAATCATCGATCATTTGTGAAACCACGAAATACAATTATGGCAATTACGACGTCGTATGACAAAAGTAAATGTTGCTGGCGTTGCAACCAACAAGGCCATATACGTTTCCAATGTAAAAACGCGCAAAGAAAATTTTGCACCCAGTGTGGCAAAGACGGCGTATTTTCGCGCGATTGCAAATGCCAAAAGTCGAGAAACGAGATTGCGGCCGGATCATCACAGGCCCGGCCGACCAACAATTAGATTTACACTATTTTGTAATAGTAAAAATAGGCCAAAAGAAGTATAAAGCATTAGTTGACACAGGTTCAGTTAATTCTTTTATACGGCCGGACGTAGCGAACCATTGCATAAATAAATGCAATTGGACTGCGGTAGAAAAATCCAAAGCAGCAATACTGGCAAACGGTGCATTGATATCCGAAATGAAAGGCATAGTCAAGATAAAAAAATTATTACGTAAATCAAGAATTTTACGTAATGAATAAATTAAGTAGTAAAATTATCCTAGGAATGAATATTTTAACTAAATTGGACATCGACTTTTTATTGAAAGACAAAAAACTTAAAAATAGTAATATATTTATAAATCAACTTTCAAGTATTCAGAACCAAACAGGATTACAAGAGTTAACAACACAGCAAAAGATAGATTTAGAAAATTATTACATACGGAAATGGAAAAATTTAATTCTATTAAAGGGGCTACGCCTTGTGTGAAACATGAAATACAACTGACGGACACTACGCCTTTAAAAGAACGTTACCGAGCTAAAAATCCGGCAATGCAGAAAATTATCATCGAGGAGGTTGATAAAATGATAAAGGAGGGCATAATGCGACTGTCCGACAGCCCATGGAGTAGTCCTGTGGTGATTGCAAGAAAAAAAGACGGCAAACCTCGATTTTGTGTGGATTTTCGCTGTCTAAATAAAGTTTCGAAAAAGGATGCTTATCCACTACCAGAAATACAGTCAATTCTTGATAAGTTGCAGGGTGCAAGAATACTATCAAATATTGACCTGAAAAATGGCTATTGGCAAATTTATTTAACAGAAGAAAGTAGGCCTCTTACGGCTTTTACAGTGCCAGGACGAGGCCTTTATGAGTTCAATGTAATGCCTTTTGATTTACATACTGCCCCAGCAACGTTTCAGAGACTGCTAGATACAATTATTACACCCGATATGGCACCAAATGCATTTGCATATCTTGATGACATAATTATCGTCACTGAGACATATAAGGAACATAAAGAAATACTAAAAGCAGTCTTTGAAAGGTTGCGGGCTAAAGCCGAATCCAGAAAAATGCAAATTTGCAAGGTCACAACTTACGTATCTGGGACACGTGGTTGATGCACAAGGAATTCGAACAAATCCAGAAAAAATTAAAGCAATTTCAGCAATATCACTACCAAAAAATCAAAAGGAATTGAAAAGATTTTGTGGAATGCTTTCTTGGTATAGACGTTTTATTAAAGACTTGTCAAAAACAGCAGCTCCGTTAAGTATACTATTAAAGAAGAAAACCGAATGGACATGGACACATGACCAAGCAATGGCTTTTGAAGAGCTAAAGAAAAACTTAACGGAAGCTCCTGTTTTGGCATGCCCAAATTGAAATCTGCCTTTTGTCCTGCAAACAGATGCGAGTTTATTTGGCCTAGGAGCCGTGCTAACACAGATAGACGGAGAAAAAGAAAACGTCATTGCATATGCTAGCCGCACACTAAATCCAGCAGAAAAAAATTATTCCGTTACTGAACTAGAATGTTTAGCTGTGCGGTGGGGTATATGGAAAATGCGCCCATATCTGAAAGGCTATCCATTTACGATAGTAACGGATCATCAATCATTAAAATGGTTGGAAAAATTAGATAATCCATCAGGAAGGTTAGTACGATGGGCATTGAAATTAGCTGAATGGGATTTCGATATACAGTATCGAAAAGGGACAGAAAACAACGTGGTCGATATAATATCACGAAATCCAATCGAATTAAACGCGATATCGAAAAGGAAAATAAATGGTACGAGAAAACTTATAAATCGGTATCAGAAAATCCGAAAGATTTTCCGGATTACAGAATAGAAGAAAATAAATTGTATCGGCACATATTACACGCTTGATTTTAATGAAACAAATGAATTAAGCGAGTGGAAGATATGTATAAATGACTCAGAAAAACAGCGAATATGGAAAGAAAATCACGATGATCCCACCGCAGGACATTTAGGAGTAGCTAAAACATTAGCAAAATTAGCTAAAAGCTACTACTGGCTAGGCATGTTCCGTGAAGCCACGCGGTACGTACGCGCGTGTATACTGCCAAAAGCATAAATCACAGCAGTTAGCCCCGGCGGGAAAAATGCACGCGATAAATTTAGAACAACCATGGGAAATAGTCTCCGTTGATTTGGTGGGGCCTCTCCCACGATCGAATAACGGATATACTATGCTTCTAGTAATGCAGGATCGATTAACGAAATGGATCGAACTACGTGCATTACGAAAAGCAACGGGTGCTGCCATAGGACGAGCAATCCAAGAACAAATTATATTCCGTTTTGTATGCCCGCAAGTAATAGTGAGTGATAACGGTAGACAATTTATTTCGAATGAGTTTCGCCAAATATTAAAAAATGCGAAAATAACTCATCGAACTATGCCACCGTATTCACCCCGTTCAAAATCGAAAGCAGAAGAAAGAATAAGGAATATTCAAGAAGCACTTGAGCTCGCCAAAATAAAAGCGGTACAGTCTTTCTCACGGCAGAGAAAATATTATGACTTACGCCAACGTGATTGACAGCCATGTGTTGGTGAACAAGTCCTGAAGCGTCAACACGTACTGTCAAACAAGGCAAATCAGCTCAATGCAAAGCTTTTTGAGAAATATAGTGGGCCATTTGCAATAATAAAGAAAGTTTCCCCAGTCATATTTAATCTGCAAGGGGCAGGTGGGAAACTAATAGAAAAAATTCATGTCAAAGACATAAAACCGTACACCGGTGGCGATACGTGAATTTTATGTAAATAGTAATTAATTTTATAAATTTGTAATATATTGTACATTGTCGGCATAGTAATAAGTTAATAGGATAATTAAGTAAAATTAAGTTTATCGATATCACTGCAAATAATTTTGTTTATAGCGAGTTAATAATTTTGTATATAGCGAGTTAATAATAGGTATAATTTAATACGTAATAGTAAGTAATGTACATTGGTTAAAAACCAATCGGCATTGTGGCTCGGAAATGAATCGAGAGGAAAGAGGTTATTTTTTTTAAATAAACGCGGCTCACGATGGAGAATGTATATTCTGCACACACACCGTTTTAAGGATCAAGACACGGAGTTAATAATAATATACTAATACGATCGTTTAAGTATATAAATAATTTTGTGTATATAGGCATAAACTTTGCACATATTCCCTACCACGACGTTAAACTCGAACGTACTGTCGAGTCGGGAAATAAAGTAAACAAACACGCCCTTGCCCACTATTCAAAACGTTCCAACTATAATACTGATTTAATAGACTGGGAAATATGTTAATCAGTATGAGACCAACCGTGAACAATAGTAGAACATGGAAGCAATTCTCCAAATGACGCCCTAGGAGTTGTACGAGGAGTTTGAGCATTGGTTCGATGCTCAAGACACCTCGTATTTCGGGGAGGTGGCTGAAGATGAGGGGTATTTCCCTCAGCTCACCCCACAGACAACAAGGGCAGCGGTAGAGTACCAGCCGACTGATAAGGCGGTACTCGAGGCTATGGCCAGGAGGCCAATGGTGCGGCTGGAGCGGCTGCAGACGCACCCACAACCGCTAAGATTTCCACCGCCGCTGATGACACTCCCGCCAATCCATCAGCAGCTGCGGGACACGTCTTTCACGGTGCCTCCGAGTCCGGCGGAAGATTTCCGACGGATCCCGATATCGGAGCCCCCACGGCCCAGGACGGTAAAATTTCCAAATGGGCCGGAGGTCGTGATCCCGCCGGGAGTGTGAGAATATAGAGCCCGACACAACGGTCTGCGGTGTCGGATTCGCGTCGAACCACATACAGGAGCTCTCTGAATAGGGAAGCCTAAAGGTTTGATTTTTTTTTGTTGTTTATTATTTGAAATTTGCTAATTGTGAGAAACCGGTTTCCTCACGATTCGTTTCAGCGAGTCCGGCCAAATAAAGTAATGTATTTTAGCGGTATGTTTCGTTTGCTTATAATTTACAACAAAGGTGTTATTGTTTCTATATTGAACCCTGATAGAAAGGGTCCGTCTACTTCTCCGGATAAAAAGAATGAGAGAGAGAGAGAGAGAGAGAGAGAGAGAGAGAGAGAGAGAGAGAGAGAGAGAGAGAGAGACAGAGACAGAGAACGTAAGGAAAAAAAGAAAATATTATGATTTATTTTACTTACTTTTTATTAGACATTTATTTCCTACTGCTGTTGTTGTTGTTGTTGTTGTTGTTGTTGTTATTATTATTATTATTGTTGTTATTGAAACCACTCGTCAAAATCATTCCGATCGAACTTAGAAAAATCTTGAAGTTTTGAACGAAAATCTACCTTTTACAGTCGAAGGAAAAAATACTTTTTAAAGCTGCAAAAGTTCTGTACTTTTTAAAGCCGAAAAAACTGTGTTACCACAAAGGATAACTCCTCCTTTTAAAGGCTAGCTTTTCCTCAGCATTCAGGGTGCTCATCTCGTCATCTTCAAAATCATGTTTTTATTTCATTGGTGACCGCGTAATCTTAATTGCCCATTAATTGTGTCGGAGCTAATAATTTAAAAAAACTATCGCTGTAGCAGAGACCCAAAATTAGGTGGAGGGGTTTCCTCCTGATTCTCTTAACTCTCGAGAGATCCCGCCACAGGTCTCGTTTTACATTTTTTTTACTAACTTATTCTATGGTTAGTTTTTTGTTTATTGATACTAATTTTATTAACTGAATAATTTTATTTTATGTTAAGAATAAATGTTGTTCATAATATGTGTTAGTATGCCTGAAGTAATTCAATGTATAATAATAACGCTTTCACAATACATTGTTCAATGTAATACATTCATGGTAGATATATAACTCCTAATACATTCTAAACATTCTAAACATCCTAACACATTCTAAACCGAGTTGAACATTATTTATGTATACATTTTGTTTATTAAATTAAAGTTATATAACTAATTATTTAACAAACAATATAAATACAATTTTTCATAATAATTATATATTTTAATAGAATAATATTTAAAGCGGATAAGTATTCATTGATAAATATATACTATTTTGAGTCATCAATTAATAAATAAACAAATAAAATAAATGTGTGCATAAATATTTATTTATTAATATAATTAATTATTTTGAGATATTTTCCTAAATCAAATCATAAAAATGCTTTAAATTTCTTTTATTCATAATATTAACATCAATAATAATAATTTTACTAATAATAATAGTATTAATGAATAATAATACTAACAATAAGATTCGTAGTTATCGTAATAGAATATTAATAATACCAACAACATTATCAGGTATTTTTGAAATTAATATAGAATGAAAGCTGTAAGTATCGTTATATCCAATTATTATATTAGGTAATAAAGATTTTTCGAATATTATGCATAATTCTTGAATTATTGGGGAGTTCTAAATATAATATGATCATTAATTTAATATTACACAATGTTGTTCATTCGTTAGTTTTAGTTGTCACGTTCCCACGGTGAGAATCAAAACCGAATTGTCAAGGCGCCATAGAGTCGTCGAATTATAATTTATGGGAAAGTTTTATAGTCAAAATCCTATGCGCCCTGTGTAGGATACTTAACGCATACTCCAAGAGCAAGGGCCCACGTCTCGAGCATTGGAATTTTGTGCATCGAAAATTTTGTGCACAGTTCCCTATACTTTCGAGATTTTCTTTGCCGTCTGTCTTTCTCTCTTATTATTTTAACATATATATATATATATATATATATATATATATATATATATATATATATATATACGTTATATGTGAAACATTTCACGACGTAAGACTATTACTTTTAAATGAATAATATTTATTTTTTAATTAATATACTTTTTTACAACAACAACAATAAACACCAACAACAATAATAATATTAATATTAATATTAATATAGTAACACAATAAAATAAAATAAAAATAAAGCAAACCTGTAAATAGCTCTTTCTTTGTATTGTGAAGGAAATCACCAGAATATTAAAGTTTTTTCATTAATGCTCTATCTCTTTTATAACTGCAATTATTTTTTATCATTTCTTGAACTCTAGGTTCATTTTTATGTTTTTTTTATCAAGTGGCTATTTATATGAACTCAATCATTGAAGCAAAATTTACATACATGTAAACACTTTTTTTGTTGAATTTTTAGAATTTTTTTTAATGACAATGACTTATACCTTTTCAAAACCTGGCATATTTACATGATTTATTTTGATAACGCTACTTTTAATGAACTAAGCAAAATTAGTATTTTCAATATTTTGAAACATTTCACTATTATTATTTCTACTTATTATTTTACTTTCTTCTAAAACATAGTCTCGACACTTTATTTTATCGTCTAAAAAAATAAATAATATTTGATAATGTTGACATTACAATTTACACATTTATTGATAAAGAAATCCTTACACGTTTCAAATTGAAATTCATTTAATGAACTGCTTGTTAGTTTAATTAGTGGCTCAAAAATTAATGCTAAAATATATATGTAATGAAACAAAAAAAAACTAAATTATCATATACATAGCATAATAAAGTAGGTAGGCTGTAGGCATTCTGGCACCGCAAAAAGTGTGCTAGAACGCATACATTCATTTTGGCACACTCCCACTCATCAAAATTGTGCCAGTATCCCGTATGACGTCACAACGACGAATTAGTCAAGGTTCGTTTTGAATCGAGCAATGTTCGGAGGAGTGAAAATTGCGATTTCTAATGTGCCGTTATGCCTATCGCTATTAGTTCTACTTTTTTAGTTTTTTTCTATTGCTTGCTAATGGAGGACTAATAGAATAATTTCATGAGTTTCTCTTTGGAAATATTATTTCTTAGCTATTTAAATAACCTTTCTCACATCTCCATTTATAGGATTATACTGAACGATGCGGTCATGCAAGATAAAGCAATAAACGGCAGTATTGCTTGGAAAGTTATTTCTACAGAAGCATTCTTTATAGATTCATTTTGTCGCGAACAATCAATAACTGTGAGTAGTTCATTGGCAAGAAACTGTGTCTTTGTAAGGAGTGGCTGAGGATCTCTTGAATAGTATGTTTTTTGAAAATTTGCATACATATCATAGAGTAATGCATATTTATTATTAGAAATGTTAAGATTTAGATTATTATACGGATAATATTGCGAATTTAAGAAAAGTTTTACGTTACTAATATTCTAATGATCAAAACAACTTGTATTTGCAGCAGGTTCATTTTTTTGGGCTGTAAGTCGAGAATGACAAAACGAAGTTTTTCCAATTGATTGGTAATTTTTACTATCCAGATATACTCATTAGCGCTTATTAGAACAGGATATTCAAATAGTTTCTATGAACGATAACACATTGAGATAGGATTATCTTTGCCAATGAAAATTAAAAGTTGTATTTTTTGTTTATCAAATGCAATGGCATAAGGCATTAGCCATTCAATCTTGGTTATTTTTATGTTATTTTCTTCATATGTAGTATTATTACCAACTGTATTACCTTCCTGGATTATTGCATTAATGTATGATCTTGATCTTAGGAGAATAAGTTCATGCTTCATATTAACTACTATTTTTTTGTAATCTTCTGCAAAGTCCAAAATCATACTTTGTGGAATAGCAATGTCAAAGTTTCCTTGTCTATACAACAGAGATTTCGACGCTTCTTCATTGTCAAGCCAGCCTGCATTTTGAAGTATGAGAATCTCATTGGCAATAAACGAATTCCACCCGTTCATCACACTACTTAATCCGACATTTTTACTTTTGTCTATTTCTATTCCATTAATTTCATAGCGAATTTCATCAAATAAATGACAAATAGCATTGTTAACAAATCTAGATTTTATCGGTAAGCTGCCATCAGTTTTTTTAAACTTTACAGAAATATGGAGAGAACTTCATGATGGTAGGAGACACAAGTCTTGATGTTGAATAGAAATACGAATTTCATCATTGTTATCAAAGCTTAATACTGTGTATGGTTGGTGTGCGTGGATATCGGAATAAGCAATTGACTCATCGCATACGACACCGATTGAATTTTTATAATTTCGTCTATTTTTCAGGAAGCATCAGAAACTTATACAACTGAATTTTTTTCACGAACTTTTAGACCCAGTCTTTGGAGGAACTGAATGCTTTTCCGTGTTAACGGTCTCAAATTCTTCAATCGACTGATTGTCGATCGACATGATGGATTGATTATATGCGTGCTAGAATTATAAACAATCCCCATTATATAGATTTGATATGAAGTCTAATAGTAATTTCCTCTCCTCGAAAATTAACCAAATTTCCGTCTTGATCAACTATTCGAATTTGAAAATGATCTATACATTTAAGACTGAGTGGTACATATATAACAGAAGATGGAACTTCTATGATTTTATATGCTGGAGGAACTCTGGGAAAGAATTTATGAATGGTATGAACTTTTTTAGTGTTAATGAAAGCTCCTGCAGTAATTTTACATTCGACTCTGAGTGCGTTGATTTTCAATATTTTCACTGGTAAATCAGAACTGCGCTCTGTATTTTTCTTAAGAATACGGGGAGTAAAAACGAGGAGATGACCTATTGATGTTTGAAGACTAAGATCTAATGGAGCACTGCACTTTATTTCACTTCTAAATTTGTTATTATTGGCTTTCAAGGAAAATTCAATTCCTTTGGAATTCAATGTGGATGGTAAAAATTGATGGATGTCGTTAATCTTGTAACTACCAGTGGGAATAGTAACAACTTCCCACTGTAAATGTAACTTATTATTTGTATTGTCAATATTCGGAATGGACTTAAAGGTTAAAAGTTCGACTAAGCCTAAAATAAATTTTTTATGCTTCGCTAGTTCAATAGAAGGAAAATACTCAGCTTTTAAAACAAGATTTGCTTGAGAGAGTCAAGGTGAAACCATCTTCCATGACTGATTGAACGATAATGATTAAATTTAGAAAACAAGACCTTCTTTATAGACTTTCGGTTAAGTATTATAGACAAATGTGACCACAAATAAATGAATTGAACTTGTTATATCTTTTATAGTTGTACTTTACTTCATTTACGTTGAAATAGTTCATGAGATCTGTGGGAGGCCTTAAATCACCAAAACTGTCAAAGTATATTACATCAGAACTTATCTTTCGATAAGACACCCAATGAGTACCTTTATTTTATGAATCATCAGGATTAACAATAGCAGTTTCGTTGCACCATGGATCGCGAACCATATCCAGTTGAAGTGGTAGAACATGTGGGACGATAATTTTCTTTTTTCCACCATAGTTCTTTACAGTTTTCGAGCACCCTTTAAGGCAGATTTAATGACTTAGTACCAATTTTGCTTTTAATTCCATAGCACTTGCAGCAGCTAGAGTCGCGGCTTTCTCAGGAAGATTAAAGGCATTTGCTTTAACACGCTGTCAAAATTTATCAGCAAGCTTTATATCAGCAATTTTATTTGCATACTGCATGTCATGTGTTTACATGCCTGGTCAAGTGGATTTGTTCCTGGTTCACCTCTTTTCATTCGCTTCTTTAATTTAGTTTATAGACCACAGTATTGATATCCAGGAATAGATTCATTTCAAATGGTAAATTATTGATTACTCTATCGAGTAATGCTCCACCACGTTTCGACTATTTTCGAGATTTATAAACAATCATCTTCGACTACTATTTTATAACTGCTGTTAAAACACTATAAAACATGCATTTGATTTTGGAATCGAGAAAAAAGGGAAAAGACGGCACGGAGAGTTACTACCAAATAGTATGCGAGCAGTATTCTGCGGCCCATAAAACTGCGGGTAAACAAATAGCATATTAGTTTTAATTACTCATCCCAAAGGTCTTAGATTTAAGAATGAATATGTTTATTCAAAATCGTTAAATCAATTAAAGTATCAATTTCTACAAAAAGTTTTAGAACTTATTGAAGGTGTTACATATCTGCCGTTTAGTGAACATGAATCTGTAATAGCACCAGATGAAGCATTGTCCAATTTAATTATGATTTTTGATTATGTAGCTTGTGAGAAGCAAGATAACATCAGAGCATTTTTCTGCATGAGGGGACATAAAAGTATAGACTGCTTCTACTTATACCAATAATATGCTCATATACCAAAACATCTTATTAGAGATAATATTAATATGATAGTAATTTATCGTTAAGATGATGTGAATTTAAAGCATATTTATGATGGCCATGTCAATATTGATCTGACTTTCAACGAGTTTCGAAATCTTTGTTCTGAATGCTGGAAAAATGATAAATATGGATTTATTATTATTGACAAAGATAGAGTGATAGATAATGGAAGATACAGAAAAGGCTTTGACTGTTTTACAATAAAAAGAAATGAAATAAGTCTTAGTCACTCAGTTCAATTTTACTCAGCAACACGACATCATGTCAAACTTTGAGAAAGAAAAGAATATCCTTTGCGAGCTCTTGCAAGCTCGTAAAGCTATTAAAAAAATCTACACTATTGAAAAAGGAGAGAAAGAATTTCAAAAAAGTTATAGGCGATACACTGAATGCAGTCATAATACCACTTGAACAGCTTATCGAATCAAGAAATTTAGAGTCTTCTAATCTCATTTTGTATGATACAGCATTAAACAGCCAACTAGATCTAAAAAAATTAAGTTTTATGATAGATAATAATATTCGCTCGGCTTTCATAAAAAATTATGATTCCGATGATGATTTTGCCCCATTGGATAACTCAATGATGAATTCAACATTCAAATCAATGCACGAAGACAATGTTAAGACTAATATTTTAGATCAAAGCCGTAGTAAATTCGATGACATATATGGAGTAAGAAATATGGGAGGAACATACATGCTTGGCGATTCTGAAATTATATTTGATGATAATAGAATAAAAATGAAAGATATAATATACGCTAAAAGTAATGGACTGATGAAACTACTCAAAAAAAGAATCAGACGACACATTAATAAGTTCAGTAGATCGTGAAAATTATCACAATATTCTGGAAGCAACAAGTGCTCACCGGAAAAAACGTTGCAAACATGGATCTATACGTTCATCGAAGAGTAGAAACTATTTCAACATCATTGCACCGATGTTTCGTAGCAGTGCTAGTCGTACAAAAAAGGAGAAGGAGGTTTCATAGCTGAATATAAAATAGCAAAGAAAGATTCTTCAATAGAGTTAGCATACTGGGATGATCCGAATGAGCTTTTTGAGAGACTAAGAATACTAATTGCTGAACAATCGACTTGAAATAACAATTATGTCGATGAAATCCAATCCATTATTGAAGAATTGCGCGAAATAAGATACATATATTGATACGTTCATAGACGTTTTGATCGGTAGCAATAAGAGTCTTGATGTGTTTGGAAGAACGTTAGAGGTCTCGAAAGGGGGTCGAGGTCCTTCAGGTATTGACTTCAATATTACATTGGATGGAAATTATGATATCGAAACTAAATGACTTTGTAATATTGGGGAAGCTACAGAAGAAAATGATGCAATTAGCGTGAAAATGTTGAATGTAGCACTAAAGACTCAAGTAGATGTATTATCATTTGAAATTTCTCAATCGGTCAGATACATTCAAGATTGTGAACAAAAGTAAGAAGCTATAAGCTTGTCCATAGAAGCAAAACTAGAGGTTCTTAGTAAAAAATATGATAATTTGAAAGAGAACGTAATTTGTTAAAAAGACAAAAATATCATAAAAGAGATTGAAAAAAAATATGTATCGCGAAAAAGTGGAAAAGTGGTTGAAGAGTTGCATAAACATGCACGTCATATATATAAGTGAAGAAAATATGATATAAACAATAAATGAGACATGACAGGCTGATCTTGTAGAAATGATTCCTTACTCTAAGGAGAATAAAAGTTTTCGTTATTTACTCACTGTCATTGATATATTTTTAGAATTTGAATGGGCCATTCCAATAAGGTCAAAGAGTGGCCACGCTGTTACTATGGTGATGAATGGGATATTAAAACAAGGACGAGTACCATCTAATCTAGAAACTGATCAAGGAAAAAAATTTTACAATTCAAAATTCTTTCAAAATCTCAAAATTCTTTCAAAAAACTTTCAAAATCTCTCGAAAAAGTATAAGATTAATCTCTATTTTTACACAGTAATTTTCATGTAAGCATATCTGAATGATTTAATAGAACATTGAAACATGCAATGTGGATAAAATTCAGTAAACAGGGAAACTATTACTTCAGTTATGAACTTAATAGTTGGATAGATAAAAATTAAGTTTTTTGATTTAATTATGGCATAAATCAAATTAATACATAATACTAATTTATGTAAGAATAGGTTTAAAGACAGTTTTCAATTAAATAAGAAAAAAATTGCAATATGTTTATAATGTTATTTATTTATGTAATTATTATGCATACATGTATATTTTTATTCTTTGTCAAATAAATGATTTTTTTAACATGAAATATGTTTATTGAATTATTTCTTAAAAAATACATGTATCAAACTTTCGCCTTGATAAAGTAAAAATAAACATGGTTTATTTACAGTATTTGCTAGATTTGTGAAAAATTCTTGATCATTTAATATTCATGACGATATCTTTTGTAGTAAAAATATTTGAAAACTATCGTCAAGTTTTGCTACAATTTTCATGCCATATCGAGTGCAGACCAGGTTCAGAGCAGTCGCCATATATTGATAATTTTGCTCGAACTCTGTGCATTTCTTCCTTGGTAGGAACTCGCTCTCTTTTAAAGGAAAGTAAAGAAGAGGAAGGGGAAACCAGAGGTGAACGGAAAATATTGAGTATGATGATGAAAACATTAAACAGTGCTTTAAAATCGGGAGGAGGGATATATGGTCTTGCAGTCATTCCAATATCAACTATTCAATTCATCATCACAGATCATCACCTGCCTTTTTTTAGCAACCAATTGTGAAAGCGATTTGTGTGTGAGTGATAGGGCAACCTGAATACCTTCAGTTACGTCCGTCGAATTAGATCATTGTGTTCCCTCCTACATGCATGCATAAAGCGTTCTCTCTAATCTAGGTTCTAACCAAATAATCTGACCTTCCTTTACCCATTTGCATCTATATTTATGTTTTTTCACTCATCCAATTAAAAGAGGGGGTAATTTTGAGAGGCTGAGAATCTTGTTATAAAATGAAAATGTGAGCACGAAACTTTAAATTTCTTGCCATCACTCCAGCTTCTGAAATAAGTATATATAAGTGTCAAAAGTACGACAATATGAGTTTGTGTTTAGAAAAAATATCTTGCAATGTCCGGGAGATAAGATATTCCTTAGTGACATACACGGATTCCAAACAAGTGGCTCGCAAAGCTTCATTTTAACAGAATTGAGTTTGCTGAGTTTAGAAGAAGGTACATGGACCACCGTGTACCTCTTTAAGCCACCATTTCCGTGGAGTGAATTGACTTGGAGTGAAAACAAGCGGTAGATTGGCTGCAACGTGAATATCATGGAATCGAATGGGATTCTGGCCACATCCCTTATGATAGAATCAAAAAGAAATTAGACATTTGTTGCACTTGAGTGCGAAAATTATATGTCAAGGAGCGAGAGAAGAAGAAATGATTCACGAACTTTGTACCAAATATGTAAGTAATTTTCATACTTTTACAATCATCTTGATATATTAGGTTGTCAAATATCTCCCTTCTGCCTTTTTGTCTTATGAATTTCGTGGCTATATACAAAACGGCGCTTCGATAATCTGTTTCCAACTAGACGGCAACTTCATAATACCCCTCTCATAGAAACCCCTCTCCTTATTTGAGAAGAACTCGGACAGCCATTTTCACAAGCCTCTTTTGAGTCCAACTTTAGACCACCAAGGGCGTTCGATATCGACAGGAACAGGTGGTAATCACTTGACGCTATGTCCGGGCTATATGGTGGATGCGAGAGAAACTCCCATCCGAACTCCCGTAACTTCTGACGAATCATCAACGAAGTGTGTGGTCTGGCGTTGTCCTGGTGGAACACTACACTCTTCCTGTTGGCCAATCGTGGATGCTTCTGATCGATAGCCTACTTCAAGCGGTCCAGTTGTTCACAGTAGATGGTAGAATTAAGCATCTGGCCATATGGGAGCAGCTCATAGTGGATGATTCCCTTCCAATCCCACCAAACACACAGCAAAACCTTCCTGGCCGTCAATCCCGGCTTGGCTACTGTTTGTGACGGTCCACCGGCCTTGGACCACGACCGTTTTCGCTTGATATTATCGTATGCGATCTATTTTTTGTCGCCAGTTACCATCCGCTTCAAAAATGAGTCGAGTTCGTTCCGTTTGAGCAACACATCGCAGGCGTTGATTCGGTCCAGAAGGTTTTTTTGCGTCAAATCATGCGGCACCCAGACATCAAGCTTTTTTTGTATTCAGCCTTCTGCAAATAGTTTAAAATGGTTTGGTGACTAACTCTCATCTCTTGGACGATGACATGAGATGCCACATACCGGTCTGACTCGATAAGTTCCATGATTTGATCGGTATTCGTCGTGACAGGTCTTCCGCCGGCTGTCTTATCCATGGTGTCGTTTTCACTGGCTCTGAATCGTCAAAACCATTCCTCTGCGGTTCGAAGTGATAGCGTACCATCCTCCAAAATACCGTTAATTTTACGGAACGTTTCTCTAGCGGATTTGCCTTTGACGAAGGAAAAGTTTAAAATAGCGCGAATTTCGGCGTTAGTGAACTCCATGTTTATACGTCTATAGCTTTTGAACGCAATATCCAAACTAATCATACATAGCGTCGTTTTGTACGTTATGCCAAGACCTTTCAAATGGTGTATAGTATTGCCAGATACGAGCTCTGTAGCGCTTTGTACATAGCCGCGAAATTCATAAGAGAAAAAGGCGGAAGGGAGATATTTGACAACCTAATATATATATATATATATATATATATATATATATATATATATATACGTTTATTATACTTTTTTTATTTATATTCATTCATATTCATATTTTTTTCATACTTTTTTAATTCGAAAATATAATTTCATTCCAGAATTATATTGGATGTGGAGGAGATTCATTGTCCTTCATTGCAATCAATGCAGAGTGAAGATTCATATGTGATGTGTCAAAATCATCAATTGTCTAGGAGAAATTTAGCAATGTGTGCCATCCGGAACGTCTTGATAATACGCATATGGCTACAAATTTATTTGAGTGCAACGTATGGACGGGACGAAATTAGATAAGAATATTAATATAATAAATTGTACATTGCTATAAAAAAATATATTATTAATAAAATAAATGTCTAAAAAAATCATGAAAAATTTAATTATATTTCCTATTCCATTAAAATAAATATATTGGATAAATTAAAAGAAATTTGTATATTTACGACTTATATTATAACATGTATATATTTTTATACTTCTAAAATATAATTAAAAATAATAATTTTAATGAAAGTAGAGATATGTTTTTTTTTTTTTTTTGATATCAAAAAATAAAATTTCATTGAAATTTTTTTATTTATTATTTCTTTATTGTTTTTCTTTATTTATTATTTATAGTTTTTTATTTATTCATTTATAGTTTTTTTTACTTATTATAATACTGTAAAATTATATTAATAAAATACATTCATAAAAAATGAAATCTTCAATAAATATATTTTTATTCCTTTAAAAATAAATATATTAGATAAATTTAAAAAATTATTGATATTTACAACTCGTATATATATATATATATATATATATATATATACGTTTTTATATTTTCGACTTCTAAAATATCATATATAATAAGTTTATTTATTATTATATTATAAATAATATGAAACTAGGGAAAACTTTTTGAATATTAAACATTTCCTTTTTATTTATTATAATACTTATATTTAAAAAAATTTTTTATTTTTGTTTATGTTAATGTAATTTTCTCAGAAATTATTTTTGGTTTTCCCTTTTCATTTTCCTCTTGAATACTTGTTACACTGTTGCTGCGGCTGCTGCAATTGCTGCAACTGCTGCTGCTGCGGCTGCGGCTACTTTCTGTCTTTTATATGCGGCCGCCTTCTGTGCTGATCTTTGTTGACAAATTTTTCAACCTCTGTCACATCTAAATCTGAAAATACATAAATTGAAATAAATAAATTGAAATTAATGTTGAAATAAATAATGAAATGAAATAAAATAAATAAATGACAAAATGAAATAAATTGAAGTATTAGGTGTACAAATAAGTTTTCGCCGCTCTTTTATAAAGAAATAAGAATTTATTGTAAAAAAAAGTACAAATAATGTCATTCAAAATCTAGACCATCACCTTCTACTACATTTGACCATTTTTCGGGCAGCAAGTGGATACCCCGTCTAAAAAATTGCTCGTCTTTTGAGGCGATCCACGAATCGACCCATTTCTTCAATTCCTCGTAAGAAGTTAAGTACTGCTCAGCCAGATCATGATTCAGCGACCGGAATAGAGATGGTAGTCTGAAGGAGCTATCTCTGTTGAATACGGCGGGTTGGGTAGGACGTCCCTATTCAGTGCTTCTAACGTTTCCTTTACTATTTTTGCAACATGTGGCCGAGCGTTGTCATACTGAAAAATGACTTTATAGTGCCTTTTGACATATTGTGAACGTTTAATCTTCAATACTCGGCTTAATCTTCAATTGCATCAGCTGTTCTTGGAACGTTTCCCAGTGACGGTTTGATTGTGTTGGAGTAGTTCCTACTAGATTATTCCAATCTGATCTCACTAAATTCACAGCATTAACTTCCTGCCATGAGTGTTTGGCCTGGCCATCGAAGTAGAGGCATTTCCGGGCTTATCCCATGACTTTCTACGCTTTGGGTTGTAGTGAATCCACTTTTCGTCTCCCGTCACGATTCGATGTAGAAATACTTTGCAATTCTGCGTTTTGAATAATTTTTCGCAAGCGAATAAGAGACGTTTGCCGTCTCTTAGCTTCATTTGATAAGCAACCCAATTTCCTTGCTTTTGGACCATACCCAGGGTTTTGAGACGTTATGAAATAGCTTGCTGAATCACTCTAACTCTTGTGCAGGTTCTTCTTGTGTTTGGCACGGACCTTCCTCCAGTAAAGCTTCCCATTCTGTGACACCATACACTTTGGGCCTCTTGTTTTGTCCTCCACGTCAAGATTACCGCTTTTAAATTTTTGGAACCACTCTCGATAACTTCTTACACTCAAATTAATATCAGCATATGCTTCTATGAGTAGCCGATGTGCTTCAACTGCAGATTGCTTTAAATGAACGAAGTAAATTAACAATTGCCGCAAATGATGCTTACTTGGCTCTTAACATGATAAAACTTGACATCTTAACATGATAAAAACTAAGTGATATTAGCAAAAAGTCAGAGGCATTAAAAGGTTATACTGTTTCCAGATGTCAACATATACTATAAGACTTTTTACAGCTAATAATTTCTATATTATTTTATCGGTGGTGCCATATTTTCAAAACGGCGGAAACTTATTTATACACCTAATATTATTATTATAGCATGTATAAATATTATTTCCATTAAAAAATTTTGAACAATGTTCATTGAGATAATGTATTGCCGACCTCTCAATATCATAAATATGCAACAAATTAAGTGACTGGTTTCTGTTATGTATAATAATATAAAATAGCAGAAAGTAAACATATACACATTCGAAAAAAATAGGTTAAAACGAAATGAACGTTTGATTCTATATTAATAAATATGTATTTTCAGTCAAATAAATTTATGAAGAATGACAAATATTTATTGCATCTATGTCTATAAAATAAAGATTTATTTTCATTAAATTTATTTTAGAAAAAATTAGACAATAACAACAAAATAAAATTGTATTCATGGGGATGGAAGCATTAAATATTTATTCAATTATATATTATTTTTTAAAATATACATATGATTTTTTATTTGTAAATGTTAAGTCAATAGATCATAATTTTTCCAAATTTCACTTGCAACGAATACATTTAATCGCACATAACTATCATTTTATACGATTTTATACGTAACTCGAGCCCAAACCATCCGATTTTTACCATTCAAAGTTCCTTGCAATCAATATTTTTGCCAGTTTTGAATGTAATTATCAAATTTCTATTTTTCAATCTTTGTAGCAATCATGTACATGAATATTAATATTTACACATAACTTTTCCTTGCCGATACCATGCCGCTAATATGAGCAGATGTATCTGGGACACGGTGTATATATATTATCCGAATATGATACTCTCCATAAACATCGTCTCAAAATACTTTTCTGTCGTCATGTCACTTTTCGGAGAATTTTTCTACCTCTCGAACTCAAGAAAATATAATTTTCTCCATAGTATCTGTATGTAATATATGTATTATAACCGCGTTTGTGCACGGTTATGTACTTACCGTTACCATGGACGTGATCCCTGGGAGCTAACCTTAAAACAAACACGGAACGGTAGGACCGGGATGAGGGTCTAAGGGAAGTCTAATTGCACTTTCCATTGATGAAGAAGTTGACCTATTCACGTTTTCTTCAAATATGTCTTGTCGAATGTCCTATTGGTATTCGACCTCGTGTTTAAAGTCGGGTGGTCTTAGTTCCCTTGCATAGGCGACGTATTAAATACGTCCGTAAAAATTATAAAAATTAAGTTTTAAAAAATAATTTTGAGTTTAGAAAAAAATTGTTCAAACAAAAGTTGTATGATAATCAAAATATAATAATTACTAGTATTGGCTGAACTAATTTTTTAAAAATTATTTTTATGTATGTAAAGATGATATCTTAACCTTTAGAATGCCAGGATTTGAGAAAGTTCAAAAACTCCGTTTTTCTATAAAAAAGTGAGTTTAGGTCATGCACAAAAGACTAAACTAAAGCTAAACATTCGACAGATCGGAGCATGTTGCCTTCAGGCATTATCCCGATCCGGCATTGTACTGCGCATGATAGTTTTTTTCTTTTTCGTAAAAAACGTTTAGAAGATTTTCTAAGCCTCAAAAAAGTTTCCCTAAAGGTTTTTGGGCTTGCTGAATATGATTATGCAATCAAATTTTCAAAATTTAAAATGGCCGCTTCAAGATGGCGACCAAATTGAACTAAAATTGTTTATCTTCACCGATTATGCTGGAAATATGCCCAGAAATGACGCCTGTATATTTGTAAATACTTGCTTTATTTGACACATTCTTAAAAATTAAGTTGAAATAGATTTCATATATCTAAAGGAATTAATTTAAACTACAATATCTTAACTTTTTTCTATGCTTATTTTAATATACTTTATATAATTTCATATAGTTAAAAAAATACATTTTTACATATACTTGACTAACCTATAAATTTGTTTTCATTACCATTTTCAGTTTCATTTGTAAAAAATTACGTAAATTTCTGAAATGTCATGTTATTCAACCGTTGTTGAGAATGTATTTGAATTATTTCTTTTATTTTAATAACAAAATTAGTATTTGGCAAAAATTATTAAATCATGTTGTAATTAACGTATGACAAAAATAACTTACGAAGTAAATAATAGTTTGATAATTACTGTTCTTAGTTGAACCAGTTTTGAAAAAAAATATTTTCATTTATAAAAAGTTGATATCTTAAAGTACTGATATTTGACACTATAAAATACTGCATTGGGCAGCACTTGCTTTAATTTATACATTCCTAAAAAGTAAGCTTAAAGATATTTTACGTATTCAAATATATTTTACTAATTTCTATTATATTAATTAACTGCCTAAATTAATATTTGAGAAAGTTATTAAATTTATAATTATAAATTTATTTTATTGGCTATTAAAAAAAATTGAGTGCAGTTTATAAATAAATACTACGGATTTTGTAATTTTTGTTTATTAGTCAATTTCTAATAGTACAATAAATAATTTGTTGATCATAAATGAATTTATTTATATTAATACTCAGTAATTTTATTTCTCATTTATTATAATAGCAATTTTTTTAGCTTATATCATGAAGTATTAACTAAAAATATATATTTTATAAAAAAATATTATATTTATCAAAAGTATACTTGCCATTTTTTAATAATATTTCACAATTTTCAAAGAATAGCAAATATTGAGAACAGAAATATACACAAATCAACAGAGGTCATTACACTTAAGTTGTTTAAAAATTAAATATTGTCGCCTGTTTTGAATTAAAATAATAAATATTTTTATCGGTCTTAAGTCTTTATACTACAATATATTATACTAAAATAATGACAGTCAGACTGTCCTTCTTTATATCAGCCTTGTAGAATCTGAAATAGAACTTACTATTAAAAATAAATTAGATTGAAAATGAATATTAATAAAAATAATAATAAAATAAAACTAATAAAAATAATAAACTATATTCTCTGTTAACAAAGAACAACCTGACTACCCCGGCCACCTTAACTTTAAATTCTCCTTTAGTGTCCGACGTTTCGAACCGCTACGGTCCATCTTCAAGGACTAAACTATCATTATTTTAGTAGAATATATTATAGTATAAAGACTATAAGACCGATAAAAATATTTATTAATTTAAATTGTTTATAGTGTATATATATATATATATATATATATATATATATATATATAAATTTATTATAATTAGAAAATGCTATCAGTTAATAAATTGGATGAATAAAACAAATTTTTTTGTTAAACCTAATGAATTAGAAAAATGAAAAATGAATGAATAATCATTTAGTATAATATAAATTAATAGTGTTCATATAGATCTTTATGTTGCCGTATGTGCACGTCTATATTTCGAGCGATACTGCCTTTCGTCTTAGGATTACCGACTGGACGCATCAGTAAGGCCAACGAAGATAGACATGTATAAAAACGTAAAGCACAACAAATGGACTTTACTGTGTAAAAGATTAAAAAGGGAAACAAAGACTGCTGTAGAGAACTTCACTTTTTATACAATTATTAATACTAATTTAAGTTTTCATTATATACCCAAACATGAAGCTGCTAAAATTTATTTTATAATATTAAAAGAGCAAAATAAATTATAAAGAATGGATCAAAATAATAACATTTAAATGCAATATGAAAATTATGCTTTACCTCTGATATTATAGTTATATCGTTAAATAAAATACATCTACTACAATTATTAAGAGAAATAAAACTATTGGAAAAATTGTTTTTATTTAATTAATTTTTTTATTGCATTATATGTTAACTAAAATATAAAGAAAATACTTATCTCAATGGTTTTTACATATATTATGATAATTATAAAATATAGTACAATATTGTAATAAATAATTTATGTATAAACACCTTTTTTAATCAAAATAATTTCACTCCATGTGTATACACTGTGCACTCTCTATACCCTCATTGATGCCAATTTTATTTTGATGCATGTAGCGTTCGTAGACGCGGTGGACGTTTTCCTTGTCAATAGTTTGCAATGCCTCGGACTGAATTGTATATCGTACGTAAGTACACTGGTTACGTGCATCGGTAAGCATCGTTACATAAACTATTTAGTGAGAATTATTTATTTTCAGCACGCGAACTCGTGCTTTGATCAAAGTAGATATTGAATAAAAATTAATCAACTGTATTGACTCGGTCTCTTGATTCATTTAATCCATGGCACGTATGGAATTTAAATTTAAATTTGAAATTTCATATTTGTTATTTGTATTTATTAATAAAGATTTATCGTATGTAAATGTTTAATTGATTATTCACGTGCCAAAAAATTGTTTAGTTTATAAAATTCTCCTCACAAAAAAATTAATTCGCTAATTTTTCTTTTGTATTTTATCAAAAGGCAATATGATTAACGAATTTTAAGTAATGCAGTTATGAGAAAGAAATAGTCACGAGTTCACCAGTGTATAAGACACATCACTATTTTATAATAATGGACTGAGTACAGAGAAATCGCATCTATATAATTTGTAAATATATTTTCATATGGAGATAATGCAACCAAAATTAATAATTTAATAAAGCTACCTACAAGCTTTATTAAATTATTTCATTTGTTACGCAAAATTGAATACAAATTCTTTGCTCCATTTTTTTTTTACAAACGAAAATCGCGGGGCTCACAAAACACGTCTAACATTAGCCGCTACCACATAAAAAGTAAGCAATGAATATTGCTGAAAATTTTATCGTACTTCAGGGGCATGCGTACCAACATAATAAAAAAAATTCATACAGGCGGACTCTCCAAACCCGCGAAATTTAAAAATTCTCGTCTCTTTTGAACACGCCTCGTATATATATATATATATGAATTTGAAAAAATAAAAAAAATAGGCGTGACTCATGCATTCTTGATTATTCAAAAACTGACTTTAGAGGTTTCTTTTGTTTACTTTGCAAAAATTGAAATTGTTTAAAAAATATTATTTTCTATTTTCAAAGTAACAGTATTGGAGAAAATTGTATTATTATTTTGAAATTATAAAATTGTCTTCCAGGCTTGCTCGTGATCCGAGCTTTCAGTCGGACAGCAGCCACTGCAGCAGCGTCGAAAGCCTCCTCGAGCAACGCCGTGCAGATCCAGAAGTGGTCCTATTAAGCCTGGGCTTTGGTGGTTGTCCCGGCAGCCCGCAAAAATCTGGACCTTTGTCGCGCATACCCGAGCGTTTTCTACAGCCCTCCCAACTGAAGGGCATTGTCATCGACGAGTTCGTTAAGCACCAGCAGGAAGCCAGCGAGTCCTTTGACTCCACCTCCCTTGGCTACCGTGGTCTTACAGGTAGGTAGCATCACACGGCCTCTCGTTCATAGAATCATAATAATTGGAAATTTATTAAGAGTTTATATATATATATATATATATATATATATATATATATATATATATAATATTATGTTATATTGAATTATATAAATTCCAGCAGAGGTTATTAAATTCAAACAAAATTACCTAAGTCACTTTCGATCGAGATTATATGAAGATCCACGTCGAGATATTTCTATTTATTGTAGCCTTTTTTTAGGCAAATGGACTCGCATGTTTAGAGTCAAAAGAAAATAACTACGGACAAACTATGTAGTGATCATTCTCTAATATTAATTAGTTGAAAGATATTAGGTAAAAAAAAGAAAATAAAGAAATTGGTGAAGGATAGGACAAATACATTATACAATTGTTATTAATATAAAAATAATTCATTTCTTCATGTCCTAATTTTCTGTTCTTGAAATATAGCTGTTAGGGTCTGCCGTAAATTGTTACGATTAAAAAGAAATAAACCTCTTATATATACAAAAACTATATACAAAAATGTGGTATGTATATATACGCGTATTTACAAGTATAAGAGGATATTTATGTATATTTGTGTCTATTCTGATATATATACGGGACCAGACGAGCCTTCACGTGCGCTACGATTTGAAAAAAAAGACATATACGGTGCCGCACTGCCATAAAATATATTGGAGGTTATAAAAGGAAATGCGAGAGTCTGAAAGTTGCGCGTTCGCGCGACAATGGGAGGAGCCCGTCTGATACGTGTTGGCCGGATAGAGATGGAAAAGCGACGGATTTCCCGATGTGTTTCTCGGGTGGCACTAACGATTGGCGATAGTATGGACATTGTAGTAAGATATTGAAGAGACGAGTTTAATTAATTTTTAACCTTAAATTTGGGATTATTATATCCGGTATTTTTTGTAAAAAGCGTACTTAGAAAGCAGGAAAATTTTGAACTGTTGAGCCTGCAGTAGTGGACTGATTGAACCGTATTTTTCCTTAAAGCGACTGTCACCGTGTCACCATGATGTGATAAAGGTTTTGTTTATATGGCCCTATAACGAAGGTTTACATGAAAAAAGTACCTTTATGTTAGCCATAAGAAATGTTTTTGAGTTGAAATATAGCAATTGTAATTCTTTGGCGAATATTTGACAGAATTATTATTACTATTAGTATTATTATTGGTATTATTATCATTATTATTACTATTAGTATTATAATTGGTATTATAATTATTATTATTATTATTATTATTATTATTATTATTATTATTATTATTATTATTGCTATTATTGTTATCGTATTAATTTCCGCCATCGAGTGTAAGTGTGTGGCAGCGTTGCTATCGATTATAATTGAATCACTTCATATATGTATGTGGAAATGGGCATTAATGTATTGTATAGCAAGCGGACTTAAATACAGGACGTTCATGCACCCCTGCCCCTCCTACTCTGCACCACCGCGACGCACGTGCTCCATCTGACCGTGCGCGCAACCTTCGCTGGAGGAAGGCCTTACTGGTGTTCGAGACTTTAGTATTTTCGAAAGGATGACCAGGGTTCTTCTTGAGGCGTTTCGATCCGCCTATGTAATTAGGTCATCCTATGGTTGAGGGGAGTGGCAACTTGTCAGCTAGGCACGGCAAGGTGGGAGGTACGCGGAGGAACGGACAACCGTTAAGAATGTACGATGTGTTGTAGACGACCACTCCCGCTCCCCCCTTCCGTACGATGTACGGGTGAAGAGGGACAAGCGGGTAGCACGAGGCACTTTTAGTTTGAATGTCCGAGCAGATAGACCGCGCGAGAGAAATTTTTATATATTTGTCGAGACAACTAATATTGTATTAGAATTTACTTTTCATATCTATGTGTTTAAATTTCTTTTAATTGAATAAAGTTAATACCATATATATTTTAGCCATTATCTGGTTGATTTAGGTTAAACTATTTTTTCCCTTTCCCGCTTGCACGCCTTATTCCGAATAATAACATAAAAAGTAATACGAGAGTGGATTGATAAGTTTCCGGCCTGACCAAGGAAAACAGCGTTTTTAAGAATTTTTTTATTTCTCAATATAATCCCCTCCAAGGCTGATACATTTCTGATAGCGGTGTTCTAGTCTAGTAATGCCATCTCTATAGACTGATTCGTTAAGCTCCTCAAAATACCCATTTACAGCTTCGATTAGGGAGGGTGCGGCATCAATTCAAACTTTAGATCGTTGATTTTAGCCATCGCAACGATTGACGTGTACGTTGGTGCGTTATCGTGATGAAACAAGATTTTTTTCTTCGCCATATGAGGTCGTTTAATTTTCACTTCGTCGTTCAAACGTTGTAATAAGTCTGTGTAGTGTTGACCATTGATAGTTTTACCCTTTTAAGGTAATCAATATATATAATACCTCTTGCATCCCAAAAAACAGTAGCCATGACCTTGTTCGCCGAAAAAATTGTTTTGGCCTTCTTTGGAATTGCTTGCCCTGGTCCAATCCACTGTTTAGACTGTTGTTTGGTTCCCTGAGTATAGCTGTGGACCCAAGTTTCGTCAACGGTGACGAATTGCCGCAAAAATTTGCTTGGATTACGCTTATACAACGCCAAATTGGCGGTAGAAATGTTTTATCGAATCAATTTTTGGTCGACTGTTAGCAAACGCGGCAACCATCTTGAACAGAACTTTTTCATATACAAATGTTGGTGCAAAATATTTTGTACACGTTCATATGACATCTTACAGGTCTCAGCTATCCCATGCACTTTTAATCTGCGGTCTTTCAGCACTATTTGAAGGATTTTTTCAATCATATCTGGAGTTCTGACCTCAATAGGGTATCCTGAGCGAGGCTCATCAGAGGTGCTCACACGACCCTTTTTAAACTCGGAAACCCACTGCTTAACGGTTGAATATGATGGAAAGGATGTCCCCAGTGTTAAGTCCATCTCTTCTTTAATTTTCTTCGGCATTAATCCCTTCAAATAAAAGTATTTGATGATAGCACGATTTTCCAGCTTTTCCATTTTTACGAAAACATAGAGGCGTCTTGTTCAGTGTGCTCTCAAACCTAAACTAACATGGCGATCGGACTGAAACTATAGCTACAAGCTATCTCAAGATGGTACTATAAAACGCCACGTTAAGGTAGGCCTTGTGGCGCCATCTCTTGGTCAGACTGGAAACTTATCAATCCACCCTCGGAACATAGAGTTTTTCTCGCTCAGAAAAAAGAAATTGATGTAATGATTGCAGATTTTGTGATCTTGCAATTTGAATTCTCTTTGATATTAAAATTTGTAAACCAGAATTTTATTTCTGTATGTTTATTAGAATTAAGACATATGTTTCAAGTTGATGTGCAGTACTCAATGCTAATAAAGTAACGACGTTTTCATTCAGCTCTGCAAGATAAGATGCAACTCTTATTGGGCTTCCAGCTTTCAAAATGCAATATAACACTTTCTGGATCCTACGTATGCAAATATTTTGGATTTGTTGAGCGCAATTTGTACACGTCTTTGAAAAAATGATGTATATGTGAATCTATTACAGTGTTTGCATTTAAAATAAATGGAATCGATAATTACGTTGAATTGGATGAACTGTGACATTCACGTTCGTTAAATTATTTAATCAAAAATTGGAATACTTGAATGCTAGATGTGATAAAGATACGTCCGTTCTAAACAGAAATTTTGCCATTTGCGCAAACTTGAATTATATTCTTATTGAGTGTTTTCTGTTATTGAATGAATTAAGATGTTAGTTGTTCCATTTAATATTTCTTTTCATGTGCGCTTGTCTGATAATTTTCCTACTATCAGGATAATTTACTTGGGTAGAGATGAGGCAAAGTTCTGTAAGGTGAAATTCATAATTTCAATAAAAGTTTACAAAGTGTTGGTTTTTCTATAAGGCAAGATAAAAACAAAAGATACCAAGGCTGGCTTGTGCACTATGGTGCAATAACTATGCCGTTAACTTTACCAATTAAGCTTTTTCTCATGGTAATTAAAATCAGCAAAAATGTGGAAATGCATAGAAATAGAACTTTATTCCAATCCACAGTAAAAACATAAATTATAAATGCGTAAGAATTTTTACGCCAAGAACAAGAAAAGACTACATTTAGTATTGATTCGTGACGTACAAGGAGCAATTTCGGGTGACTAAAATAACTGATTATAATATTGAAAGCGTAATTTCTCCATTTCCATTCATTATCTGTATTATTGATTTGAGATTCATAATGAGTATTCACGTTATATTTTAAGGGTATACAATACGCAAGTAACCATAGATTGATAGTTTCACACTATTTCATAATATTACGAGATAATTTATTTAAATGAGAGACTGATGATGTTACTTCCAAATATTTTTATATAAGAGATCTTATCTATCTTCAAAAGAATTTCATAAAATGATCAGAATTTTGCACAGTTCATAAAGTTGCTTGTAATTCTAAATAATTAATTCACATAAGTGTAAATTGCCTCTTCAATAGTCAAGTCGGAAGTCTTTTTCGTTAGGTTCTGTAGATAAAAGCGGAATTGGTTTTTGTATTGTACCAGTGCAAAGCGGGTCTCATTATGAATTACGTACTACTGTTTATGTTTTAACTGCAAAAGAGTGAATTGGCAATTAGATTCACAGTAAATTAGTAATTATTTATGATAAAAATTGCAGAAAGGTGTAAATAACGAAAAGACCGCGCAGAGATTTGCACGAGGAACGCGCAAAAGTGCACGATGAACAGCGTATTGGACGCCTAAAAAGCATCATTACTGATGATTTCTTGGGCTACGGTATCTTTATAACGAGTTAAGTGTTTTATTGGTCGATATTCTTGTAAGAGGTAGAGAGAGAGAGAGAGAGAGAGAGAGAGAGAGAGAGAGAGAGAGAGAGAGAGAGAGAGAGCCAACAGCGTTTCATTTGGCATGGCCGAAATTTTCGGATGAATTTTCATTATTTTCAAAGATCTATAATATGCAAATCTCCAACTTTCTTTTTGGCAAGAATATTTTTCTGATTTGCAGTCTCAAAGCCGTTTTCTTTCTTGTCTAAATAAACACATAAAAACTTGTAAGAACGTTTATAACGCATTTGATAAGTCATACGAATTTTTTCATGCACATCTATCGTGATAAAAAATGCAAGCAGTTTTGTCATATAGATCTAATATAATCTCTATTAAGTAAAAGGTTGTGATACGTATCGTAATCTCATGCAACAGTTTCATCGAAAAGACGGCGAAGATAATCATTAATTATCTGAATTTTTCTTAATATTTTACCTATATCTCGTATTCTCTTGTTATGATCCCAAAAAATTATTTAATTAAAGAGGAATCGAATTCTAAGCGTGTGACTTACTCGCGTGCAAATAAGAGAATGCAAATAACATTACATGGTAGCATCACGATTCACACATAGTTTTTTTCTTTCCTCTCAAACCGGATTACTACAAGTATAAATATCTCGTCAGGACTAGAATATAATTATTTTTGTAAGAATTATTTTAAATCATACTAATTGCTATTGTCATATTTTCTCTGCATATGTAAATTATAAATAATATATAAAAACAGATTAAAACATTGTGTAGAAGATTTAGGATGACTAGTTTACATCAGCTCAGATTTATATTGATTATATTTAAATTATTCATACTGTAAGATATATAAAAATACAAATATATTTTTTGTAAATGAAAGTTTTTCAAAAAATTGAATTTTATCTTGAAACAAATTGAATCTTTCAAAATTATATTTTAATTGAATTTCTATCAATTTTGTTTTAAAAACAAAAGCTTTAAATTTTTACTTAAATTGCAAACATACTTTTTGAAAAAAAATTTAAGAATTCAATAAATTTATGTATTTTTATTTAAAGAACTATTGATATATATTAGAGTGTCAAATATCTCCCTTCCGCATTTTTTTCTTATGAATTTCGCGGCTCTGTACAAAGCGCTACAGAGCTTGTATCTGGCAATACTATACATCATTTGAAAGGTCTTGACATAACGTACAAAAAGACGCTATGCATGATTAGTTTGTATATTTCGTTCAAAAGCTATAGACGTATAAACATAGAGTTCATTAACGCCGAAATCCGGCATGGAGTTCATTAAAGGCAAATCCGCTAGACAAACGTTCCGTGAGATTAAAATTGTTTTGGGAGATCACACGCTATCACTTCGAACCATAGAGGAATGGTTTCGACGATTCAGAGCCGGCGAAAGCGACACCATGGATAAGCCAGCCGGTGGAAGACCTGTGACGACGAATACCGATCAAATCATGGAATTTATCGAATTAGACCGGCATGTGGCATCTCGTGAGATTGTCCAGAAGATGAGAGTTAGTCACCAAACCATTTTAAACCATCTGCAGAAGGCTGGATACAAATAATCTTGGTGTTTGTGTGCCGCATGATTTGACGCAAAAAAACCTTCTGGACCGAATCAACGCCTGCGATGTGCTGCTGAAACGGAACGAACTCGAACCATTTTTGAAGCGAATGATGACTGGCGAAGAAAAATCGATCACATACGACAATATTAAGTGAAAACGGTCGTGGTCTAAGGCCGGTGGATCGTCCCAAACAGTGGCCAAGTCAGGATTGACGGCCAGGGAGGTTTTGCTGTGTGTTTGGTGGGATTGGAAGGGAATCATCCACTATGAGCTGCTCCCATATGGCCAGATGCTTAATTCTACCATCTACTGTGAACAACTGGACCGCTTGAAGTAGGCTATCGACCAGAAGCATTAACATTTGTACATCAATACACAAAAATAATAAAAATTAAAATTAAAATAAAAAATTATCATGACAATAAGACTGTCCTTGTATACAGTCATCCCCGTAGACTAAACTGAAAATAAAATATTAGCTGAAAAAATTTTTGTTAGTAAAGTGCAATTTGATTGTTCCCAACATCCTTACCTAATTGAAGATCCAGTCCAATGTTTCGAGCTCGCGACGACTCCTCATCAGGGACTGATGATCTCTGCGCCCTTGTTCGTCAAGGCCGACAAATAACCATTCGAATGATGGCTGACGAGTCGAATAGTAACCGGGACACAGTTAGAAAGATTTTAACCGAAGATTTCGTCATGAAAAAGCTGTGATGTTACCTAAGAACCTTTCAGATGAACAAAACCCCCACCGATCCAACATCCCTCGAGATTGTCTCGAGCAGGTTGAAAATGATCCTACTCGTCTCGATTGAATTATTACTTGTGATGAAAGTTGTTTCTTTCAATATGGCCCCGAAACTAAATGATAAAGCCAACAGTATTTGTCCCCTGGAGCGTCAAGGCCAAAGAAGGCGAAAATGAGCAAGTCCAAAGTGAAAACCATGTTCATTTGCTTCTTCGTCAGCAAAGGGGTGGTTCACAAAGAGTTTGTACCACCTGGACAAACTGTAAATCAAGTATTCTACCGCAGTGTGCTCGAAAAATTACGAAAAAGGGTGCTCAGAGTGCGTTCAGAGATCAGGAAGATTTTGGTTCTGCATCACGACAATACTCCCTGTCACAGTGTGTTCCCTATCTCTCAGTTTTTGTCCTCTAAAAGCATCGCAATTTTTTCACAACCGCCCTATTCAGCGGACATTTCACCCTGCGACTATTTCCTATTCTCCCACTTGAAAAAATTCGTCAAAGGTCAACATTTTAACTCCGTTGAAGACATCCAAGAATCTGTGATGAGGGCACTCGAAGAGATTCCATAAGAAGTATTCCAGAATTGTTACGAAAACTGGAATAATCGCTGAAATATGTATAGATGTGGGAGGAATCTATTTTGAAGGGGGTCGTAGCGATGAACCTTAATTTTTAAATATACTCAATTTTTCAGATTTGTCGCATTACTTAATGGTCTTATCTCGTATCTCATTATATAACCTTGATTTAAATTTGCTTATTAGATTATTTTTATGTTTAATAATTATGCTGAAAATAAATTATTCAAAATTGTATAAAAATGTTTTGCTAATATTTTGGTTTAAAGAGATATTCAAAAATAAGTTTATATTAATTTTACCATTCGATAGATTACTTCTCCTTATTAAAAATTATATACGGCCTGGAAAAAATGTCATTTTCTTTTAATTTTGATTGAAAATTTCATATACGTCTCTATATGCTTCCACTGAAACTCATTATTCCCTACCTTCCATGGCAGCTATATTACCGCTAATTAGAGTCATTACTCAACACTTGGATCCCTAGAAATAGAAGGATATGCGGTCTTATCAAGGGAGACATTCTAAAAGAGAAATTTTTCTCGTAATACTCTTCAATATAATAATTATATTATAAAAAAAATATTTGAACTTTCTGTATTAATCGCACAAACGAGGATTCTAATATTAACAGAAAAAAGTATAGTTTTACAGGATAACATGTTTCTTATATTTTACATTCATAAAAGGAAAAGTAAAACTTTATTCGTTAAAAAAGGCTGTTTTTGTCATCATTTTATTTCTCTTCCTGAGTAAGATAATTATATTTTTCTCCCGCTAAACGGGCGGAGAAATTCGCAATGTATTTCTTGAGTGCTGACAAATTATTTCTTTTCCTCATCAGATTTGTAATATATTAGCAATTTGTAATAATATAGCAAATGAAGACTTCAGCCTTTGTTCGTAGGATATATTTCTATATAATTTTATTACATACGCAAGCCGTTTGCGGGTATATAAGTATAATGAGTGATACAAAAGGAGAGAGAGAGAGAGAGAGAGAGAGAGAGAGTCGAACTCGATTCCGTATTTGGTTTTAATTTGTAATAAAAGGACACTGCAGTATTGAAAATAATTGATATATTGCTAGAATTAAAAATTATAATTTTATTGTATGGAAAAATATTCAAGATTCTACGTAACCCCCACCGAATATTGTAATAGGGTGCTTTGATGAGAGGTACTTCGGTTCAACCTGTCTTTGGGCTCTTATCGACTTCATTAAACATGTCTGTATTTAATTAACGACTTGCATAAGCGCGGCTGTAGCTCAGCTCGCCTCGACCCCTGATTGCTCAACCAGCAACCAGAATCAGTCGTGCAAACATTGGTTTTCTTTTAATATTGTATTCTTATATATTATACTCTGGTCTACGGCCAACTTGCGTAGACGCTTGGTTACTCAGTCGGTCACCAAGTGAGTATAATACGGGTCGACTTTGTGATGCGACATCAATTTTCACTCTCGCTCAACCTGCCAGAGCTTGAATTTAAATTTTTGCTTTTCCTTCTCTTTGACACATCAAGATTGGGCGTACGGTTTCTTAAGAGTATTTAAATTCAAACTTTTAATTTGTACTCGAAAATTTAATAAAAAAATTATTTCCTTACCAAAAATCCGCGAAAATATAGTATGCAAACAGATTATCTTATATATTTCTGAGCACCTTATGCTGGATGAAATACAATGCTCGAGAATATTATGAAAGATATTAACAATAAACTTCTCATCATCATGTTATATTTTGTTTTGTCCAAAGCCTTTGAAACGATCTCTCACACTATTTTATTTAAGCTCTTAAGCACTAGATGTTTTCTTGAAGTCGTACTGTGGTTTAAATCTTATCTTTCTAATAGAAAACAATGTATTCTTGGCTCCAATTCTGAAACCACAAATTTTGTCAGGACAAACCTCGAAGTTCCACAGGGATCTGTTTTAGGTCCCCTTCTTTTCTTGAATTATATTAATGACATTGGTCGCCACATCTCTCGATCTTTCAAATACATTTTATATGTTAATTATCTACAGATCTTCTTGCAATCTCCACAGAAGAACAGCGATGCAGGCATAGCTCGACTCAGTAATCAAGCTAAGAAAATTCACCTACGAGCTACCAAAAATAGACTTAAGTTCAATACTACAAAAACCAAGACTATCACTGTCGGACCACCATACTTTATAAACCTTTTCCAAACTGAAATCGGTCGTAATATTACTTTAAATAATACTATTATTCCTTCTGAAGATCGTGTAATTAGCTTAGGTACTGAAATCGGTTGTAAACTTTCTTGGAAAAGACTCATTCTTGACATCTCAAATAAAGTCAACTCAACTGTTTTCCGACTTTACTTTTTCCATAAAGCCACTTTGTTCCCCTTAAAAAACATCTTGTTCAGACCCTTGTCTTCCCTATATTTGACTATTGTTCTGTTACACTCGAAACGCTCCTAAGTAAAGGTATTCGCTACATGTACGGACTTATAAAATGCAAACATGTATCTAGCTATAGAAATCAACTACTATGGTTTAGGGCCTACAATCGTAGAAAATATCTTGTCTACTATCACTTGTACAACTTATTTTCCGATGGTTGACGTGTTTACCTAATGCAGCTAACTTAAAGAAATATATAAACCTTTATGTATTTAACGTAAAGTATAAAGCTCCAAAGACGAATTTCTTAGTCCGAGAGCTATTTATCTGCTGCCTAAAATTAGTTTAAATGATTCTTAATGTGTAGTGTTACATTAACTCGAACAACAAAAAGATTAATACCGACTAAAATCACATTTTCTTTAGAATACTAATTCCAAAGTTGGACATGATTATTCAAAGGAACTGGCCTAATATTATTACTTTGTCTGACTTCTTTGCATTCATATTCGTGATTTAACACGCCACCTTTTGATCACTGGTGAAACAGACTCCTACGATCATTAACTTAATTTATTGATGAAAATAAAATTATGTTCAATAAAAGAACGTAGCCTATGTCCTTTCGAAGATATTATCGAATCTATTTTTTGAACTTCAGAGCAATCAATTCAGTAGTTTTTTGTTTATCATAAACAAACAAAACATGTTTTGTATTCACAAATTGGTCTTATATAGAAAATATTAGTATACCAGTAAATTTTCAGCTTTTTTCCCCAAAATTTTTATTATGAAAACATAGTTACATATCCCATTGTTTAATTTGTTAAACAAATATATATATATATATATATATATATATATATATATATATATATATATGTATATCTTTCTCGTAACAATTTCTCGTCTTTCCCGCACAAGAACTAATTGAGCCAATTTTTATTTCCTATACTGAAGTGAAGCGTATGCCAAATCTGCTCTATAAATTGGGTGAGGCAGAATTACCCATCCACTATTCTCCAAATACTATTCAACCGAAGATGCATTATCTGGCCCAGCGTTGACGTGATGAAAAATGACGGACTCATGCCTGGTCTCATAAATTGCGATCTATGCAACGGTTCATGATTGTTTGACCTCTCGGGAGCAATTCGTAGTATACGACATCCTTTTCATTCCAGTATATGCAGAGCGTGACCTTATTTACGTGAATACGAGCTCAGACAATTAAGTACTGCGGCCAGTGAAATACGAGATAAGATCATTAAGTAATGCGAAAAATCTCAAATCATCGCTGCAATCCCCTTCAAAGTAGTCCCCTCCCGCATCTACACACTTATTCTAGCCAATTTTCCAGTTATCATAAAAAACTTAACTTTCGTTAAAAGTTTTAATTTAATTTTTCTTAAGAAGCCGTAATTCAAATCCTGAGCTGTTGAAAAGAAGGAAAAGCGCAAATTTCAAATCAAACTCTGACAGATTGAGCGAAAGTGAGAATTGATGCCGCATCATAAAAGTCGACCCGTATGATACTCACTTGGTGGCCGGTTGAGTAAGCAAGCGTCTACGCAGGGTGACGGTAGACCGGAGTATAATATGCAAGAATTCAATATTAAAAGAAAACCAATGTTTGCACGACTGAATCTGGTTGCGGGTTGAGCAATTAGGGGTCGAGGCGAGCTGAGCTACAGCCGCGCTTATTCAAGTCGTTAATTAAATACAGGCATGTTTGATGAAGTCGATAAGAGCCCAAAGACAGGTTGAACCGAAGTACCTCTCATCAAAGCATACAATAAAATTATAATTTTTAATTCTAGCAATATATCCATTATTTTCAATACTGCAGTGTCCTTTTATTACAAATTAAAACCAAATACGGAATCGAGTTCAACTCTCTCTCTCTCTCTCTCTCTCTCTCTCTCTCTCTCTCTCTCTCTCTCTCTCTCTCTCTCTCTCTCTCTCTCTCTCTCTCGCTCCCTCTCTCCTTTTGTATCACTCATTATACTTATATACCCGCAAACAACCTGCATGCATAGTAACAATATATAGAAATCTATCCTATTAACAAAGACTGTAGTCTTTATTTGCTATGTTATTACAAATTGCTAATGTATTACAAATAAAATGTTACTTTTCCTTTTACGAATGTAAAATATAAGAAACATATTATTCTGTAAAACTATACTTTTTTTCTCCTTATATTAGGATCTTCATTTGTGCGATTAATACAGAAAGTTCAAATATTCTCGCCTGCTTTGGCCTTGGCGCTCTAGAGGACAGTCACTATTGGCTTTGTCGTTTACATTCGGGGTCATATTAAATGAACCAACTTTTATCACCAATAATAACTCGATTGAGAAAAGTAGGATCACTTTCAACCTGCTCGAGACAATCTTGAGCGATGTTGAATGGGTAGGCTTTTTGCTTATCTGAAAGGTTCTTCGGTACCATCATAGTTTGTTCACGATGAAATCTTCGGTTAAAATTTTTCTAACTGTGTCCTAGTTAATATTCGACTCATCAGCCACCATTCGAATGGTTAGTTGTCGGCCTTCACGAGCAGGGGTTCGGAGATCATCAGTCCCTAATGAGGAGCCGGCGCGAGCTCGAAACGTTGGACTGGATCTTCAATGAGGTAAGGGCGTTGGGGACAATCAGATTACACTTTAATAACAAAAATTCTTTCAGCTAATATTTTATTTTCAGTTTAGTCTACGGGGGTGACTATATACAAGGACAGTCTGACTGTCATTATAATTTTTTATTTTAATTTTAATTTTTATTATTTTTGTGTATTGACGTACTAATGTTAATGTAGATATGTATTGATATTGTTACGTATTGTTTTCGATTGAATTGATTGCACTGTAACACCAATGATAAAATATTTATTAATTTGTATATAAGCAGTCGACAAAAGTACAATTAAAGTATTTTGATATGCCACATCGAAAATCGTAAAAAGTCATCGCACTAAACTTTTCACGAGTTGCAAACGAGTATGCGACGGCCAAAAACATGGTCGCGCAAATTCGTTCGAACAAAACAGAAAATTCATTACACAAATATACCGCGCACACGCAAAAGAAATAAAAGTTATTATTTCAAACTAGTATTACATCTATTTTCGTGGATGTACTCTATATATATCAACGAAATTAGATGTATAACACGTTAATAGTACATTAAATATTTTATATTCAAGCTAAAAATGTAAAAATATATTAAAACTAATGTATTATATTAAATATCGCGAGATAAATATACCGAAAACCGAGCAAAGGTCGCGACGACTACTGGAGACGCTAGTCGTCGCAACTGCTAAAACCCGAACAAGTAGAGAGAGAACGCAATATCTAGTCTCTCTCTCTACTACTAAGCTTAAGAACAGAGTATACCGTAGAGGCGCGCGGCAAGAGAGAGCGCGTTCAATGTATTAGACCGGCGGCCGCTATCCCCTCTAATACCCGCCGCACACACACTACTATACGCGCTCAGCAAACAGCGTGAGCCGCAACGAATATTGCGAACGCGCGAATTCCAATATATGCAACGGGTGTCCGGAAACGAACGCACCCGCTGTATTTAATTAAATTAATTAATTCAAAATAATTAATGTACGCACAATATAGAAATATGTATGTATATATGTATAAACTTGTATACATCTATACTATTACTGTGCGCAGCACACCGGCTGCAAATAATAACAAAATGTAAAGCAATAATTTTATAATTATTATTGATTGTTGTTATTATTATTATAATTATTATTATTATCAATAAAATTATTATAATTCGGCGCCTCGTCCGAAATTAATCGAGCGGCGACGGAATTATCCGATTATTTTGTTATAAAAGGGCCTGCAAAAGGCAAAATCGAGAGTTCGCCCGGTGAACCAACTGCCCCGAAGTCGAGACACACGAACTCTCCCCGGAGCTAAAATTTATCCAGAGCTCAAAATTTTCCTTACTTTGAATCCTGTCCGAAACTATTAGTTTGATCTCTGTTGCGAGGCGCTCCTCAAAGGACAGACGACTAATAGATTTACCTGTTCCTAAGTAAACGTGATCCTGGTTGCGAGGCGCTCCTCAAAAGACCAGCCGTTTACTTATCCCAACTACTAGTCAACTTTCCCCTTAACTCTTGACCCTGGTTGCGAGGCACTCCTCAAAAGACCAGCGGAGTTAAGTTTACCTTGTTTATATCCCATTTAAAATCAACCTGACACATCTTGTAATTTCCCCGCGTGGATAATAACACCAGGTATCCGTGCAGTAACTAGCGCCGGGTATTATAAAAACTGCGGAAAATAGCGCGAAATTAGTTTAAATAAATATATAGATCTAGCTGTAAATTACCGTTTATGAATTATATTGTGTTTTATTTATTTGTTACAAAATCCTGTAAATAGAGGAGCTGCTTCTTTTGATAAATAAAATCATATTTTTTACTGTTATAAAAATATACTGTGTTTTTCCAAAATAATTTTTTTCCTGATTCGCTGTCCGATCCTGAAAAACTTCCTCCCATCTCAAACTACCCTAGGAAAATACCGCGTAGGCTATTCCGAGGGGGATAGGAACGTTACAAGTATAATTTATATTATATGAGTGTCCTCAAGGAAAAAAGTAGTTTTCTCTCGATCATACGGCTGAAAAAACTCTCTAGAACTATCCTGACAGAAATCCAATAATCCTTCATCGCCCGAACAACCTGAATAGTAGAGTCATGAAAGATCAATAGGCTTTTTTATACCCTCCCAATTCGAGTGCAACTTGATTCTAGTGACGTGGTGTACTGTTAAAGACCAAAAGACTCACCAAACATCTTTTCTGCGCCCTAGTAAGGCTTGATCCTGGTTGTGTGATGCGCCGTTAAAGGTCAGCGGCCTTTTTGTTCCTAAGAGATATGATTCTGGATGCGCAGTGCTCCATTAAAGCCCGTTGGTGTCACTGCTCAACCGAAATAAAGTCACGATCCTAGGTGCACGGGCTCTGACATGTTTTGGCTCCAGTAAATAAATAGATAGTGGACGAGAATATTATAATAAGTGCGCGGATTAAAATACATAATTGTGAATAAGTAAAAGCGTGATTTTGTGTGTGTGTGTATATATATAAACTTAATAATAAATTTGTTATTCTGTAACTAATAACTCAGTTCGGTTATTTTCTCGATTTTACTGTAAAACTCACTATCCTCTCAAACTGATGCTGCGTGCCAGGAAGCGTTACCGTGAAAGCTATTCCGAAGGAAAAACGGAAACAGTACAGTACATTATTTAATTGATAGATTTTTCTATTGTTTATTTTAAATTATAATTTGGAAGCTATATTATATAATAAATATTCTATACTTTCGAGTTATCTATCTATTTAATTTATTTATTTATTTATTTGTTGACCTCTATCAACACATACGTGGTGTAAATTTTGAGTATCGAGCACTACTACAGAAGAAGTACGCATGCTCCAAAAGTTAATAACTGTCAGTTGCTTAGCCTGAAGCTTACTCTTTCGAAAATGATGCCTACCATGTCTGTAGATAAACTTTTATCTTTGG